>BQNB010076730.1:1390-31067 GCA_026074375.1 Tanacetum coccineum
TTGCAACAAACTATAACACTAAACATATGAACTATATGATCTAGAACATAATTCACAACCTTGATAAACTCGACCTTTGTAAAAATTTTCAAGAAAATACAACCATTCAGCTTAGATTTTTTTCAAGAAAATGCCTTTTATAAGTCGATTGAAATTTCCTTTCTATGTACCGAATCAATTTTTTTCCTTCGAAAGGCTGAAATATTATTGACCAAAAGACTTCAAACGAGGAGACGAAAAGGATTACAACGAGAGAAAGAAAACTAAAACCAAAAAACCAAAAGAACAACGGAATCCCTAATTACAATTAAACAAACAGGTCAAAAGGTTTTTGAATCTATCCATCTCAATTAGCAGTGGATGGGAACGAGCAGAAATCTAAGCCATCGAGATTCTTTGAATAAATGGGAATATATCTTTATTCTTGATGTTGTCAACCGACTCCAGGGGCATGTATAATCTTGTTTCTCAATTTTCAAATCGCCCAAAGAGCACATTGAAAAATGGCATGGATCACCTTTTTAACTCGATTGCAACCACGAGGATCGATGTTACACAAAGCAATGCTTTGATTGAAAAAGACAGGAACGAAGTGGGATTATCCAAATGCCACCAACGCTATATTTCCTCCAAATAGAAAAAATATGGGGACAATGGATCAAACAATGCTCAATATCCTCATTGTCCACATCACACAAAGGATAACCTGTAGAGGACAACAAGACCCATATTCGATCTAGTAGCTAATCAGTTAAAAGAAGATCTCCTAACATACAAATTCACCTTCTGAGTTATCTAATAATTCCAAACGTGATGCTCGTTAATAATACAATCAGAAAAGACACTATTATGAATATTATGCGAGAGAACCTTAACTTTGAACATACCAGACACGTCACTACTCCATACCCGTTTGTCAACGACGTCCAAAGAAAAAAAGACTTTACCAATTATCCTAACCATCTGGACCAGATCATCACTGGGTCTATCACGAAGAGGAATCCTCCATGACCAAATGCCTCCTCAAACACCATTACACAAGTGCCACCTATCACTTACTTTACAATATTTATTAGTTTCAAGTGCATACAATCTAGGAAATACGTCCATTAGACGAATACCACTACTACACCAAGCATCTTTTCAAAAAGAAATACTTGAACCATTTGAGATTTTGAGGATAATCTAGCTTCTGAAAGATGAAACAATATCTTCGTTACTAGCAACTGCCTTGATGATATACACCCAAACACCATTCAATCCATGAGCAGTAGCCGAGGAGGATAGCCCGCTATCTCAATCATAATAATTATTATTCACCATTCTTCAAAGAGCACATTTCACATTGAGAAAGCACCATTTATGTTTCCCAAGGCGGACTAGATATTTAGAAAAAATGCTACTAACTACGAGGCCTCCTAAGCTATGATCGAGGATGATACTATTCCACTTAACCTAACATATACCTCTTTGTGATTCGTGAAAACCCTAGACAAAGCGACATCTTATAAACTCCAATAAATTGATAACGTTCTTAGGAGCCAAGAATCAAGAGAGTTAATAAATAGGTAAGCTCCCAAGGATGGACTTGATAAGTGTAAGTGTCCCATAAATAGATAGAGACTTGGATTTCCAAGATAAGTGTCTATCTCTAAATCTATTGACCATCACATTCCACCCATCATAGAAACATATTTGCTTACCAACTGGAAGACCCAAGTACATAAAAGGAATAAACTTAGGATCACACCTCAAGGACGACACAATCTACTCCACCTTGTCAAGTTGAACACCAACCCTATAAATTTTGCTTTTAGAGAGATTAAGTTTGAGGCCTGAGGCATTCTCAAAACACTTGAGAATAAGGATCAAATTCATGACACTAAATCTCGACCATTCCCTAAAAAAGAAGGCATCATTCACGTATTGTAAGAGGGATAAATTCACCACCCCATTTGCAAGGAAGATACATTTGTACACTCCTTTGTTGCACGCTTTTATGATGGAAATTCTAAGAGCTTCAAAAACAATAAGAAAGAGGAATAGGGATAACGGTTCCACATGACGGAGCCCTCTCTCCATTTTAAACTTTATGGAAGGAGAGCCGTTTACAAAAACATATATTGAGACCGAACTAAGATAAGTAGAATTCCACTTGATCTATTTTACCCGAAACCCATTTGCCTCATGCAATTATAAAGGAAGGTCCAGTTAACGCTATCGAAGGCCTTCTCAAAGTCTACCTTAAAAAGAAAAAGCTTATGTTTTTCAATATTGACCATCCGAATTACCTCGTTTGCAATGCGACATCCGTCTAAAATTAGCCCACCCATAATGAAAGTTCCAATTAACATGTCTCTAAGGAAATATAACACTTATCTTAAAACAAATAACACAAGTAATAACTTTTCAATCATTTAATGCTTTATTGATATAATTAAAGTATTACAAAGTGCTATGGATCGCACTTGTTGAATGACAATGTAATATTACCCTTTAAACAAGTAAACTAGACAAAGTATCAAGTTTATAAGCGAACTTGTATAGTCTCGCTGATAGGATCAACTGACTATTATGTAAGTTTGACAAATGAGTAAATGCTTATAATAATGACAATAGTAAAAACGATAGCATTTACTCCTTACAACATTCCATATTTATAGTGATACGAGGTTGCTTCCTTAGTGGAGGTAGTTGGGACGTGTCAAGAATCCTGTAGTGAAGTACGTCTGCATTAAATGCACATCCATTCTTGGATACATCCCACCCATACTTTAGTGAACATTCTGCTAATTGTTTACTACTTTTACCGACTTCGTAGTTAGGTACAAGCTTTAATTCAAGGACACTTTGTCATGCAATTTTGCTTTATTGAATTATCCCGCCTGAACCACACTTAGATATAATTACAAGCTTAACTTGTTCTTCTTCAAAGGGTATTAATTGTCAAGGTATTGCTACCCCTGACTCTCCATAAAACCATCAGCGTATTCCACCTACATACTAACTGATATCCATCCCAGCTGACGAGTATGTCTTCAAGTAATCTTTGACTTCCTTGACGATGTCTCTAACTTGAATACGACTAAGGTTTCTCGCTGAGGCTTTGCACTCAGTGAATCCTTCATTGCTCGCTGATGTCCAATCAGTGAGTCTTCAACACTTAGCCTAATTTCTATTTAAATCTAAGAAGAGAAAATTAGGCACTGAATTAGCCCAACAATCTCCTCATATTTAAATATAAATTAGGCTAAATAAAATTATTGTACGTGAGTACACAGCTTCTTCTTACACATAATTAATAGAGAAAATTGACAAAATAACTCCATTCATTACATTACATTTTAGCCCAAGTTATCTAAGTTATCTTGTACAATCTTCCTAGCCTCTACAACATCCTCGCTGGCCTCTATTACATAAATCATCTTATTGTACATATCCTGAGCAACCTCTGAGTTTACATTGATAGCTAACTAAATTCTGATTAGCTGAGGAGTAGTAGCCAGATGAAATTCATTCTCTCTCTATAAGACCAGATCAAAACTTCCATTGTAGATATAAATACCAGCCTCTGGTTCATTTATCACAAGTCTATGTGACCCAACAACCCCTGCAGGAGGAGTCAGATTCCTGAGCATCCCACCGGCCACAATTTTCTCCTTGACAAAAACTTCTTGAATAACTTCAGCCCTTCTTTTTCTTTTCATGCATGTTTTCTTCTCAGCTGAAGGAAGTTCAAAAGTTGTAAGTTCAAGTAGAGGAGGAATGCCAAGTTTCCCAGCCTGAGTAGCTACCCACTAAAACTTGGCCTTCAAGTTTTGAGCAACTAATTATTTGGTTTACTCTTTACCTTGGAAGCTAAGTCATGTAATTCTAGCCACTTACTGAATCCAAGCATCTTCAGTACAAACTTGTCATACATAATAAGATTCAGTGGTTGATGATTTCTTATAATTCTCATAGAGGCTTCCTTAGTGGAGTTGTTAATTCTGTAGATGATCTTGGTGATGGGTAGTGGGTTTGCCTTGAATGAAATACAGTGATTGTATTCTTCCAACATCTTTGCTCTTTTGTCCTCATATGCTACAAGCTCTTAAGCCTGAGCTCTTAGTTCATCAAATGACAACACCTTTTATATCCGTTTCTTTGACTTTTCTTTCTTAGCTTTTAAGTCTGCTAACCTCTTGATTTCCTATATTTGTAGTTTAGCTTCTTTTAGAGTCAGAGGGCCTTCACCAACAGTTTTGAACTGATTAAGGTTTGAAAAACTTGGAGCCGATCCTCCTTCATCCATTAGTGGCATGATTTTTTTAATTTGATCATCAACAGAGACTTGAGCTTTGCACTTTCCTTTATCAGCCATTTTTGGAGGAGGAGTAGGTGAGAATTCAGAGTGACTTGAGATGAACAAATTCTCAAGGAATTGCTCATATGGGATGTTATCAATGATGGTTAGTCTTATTGATTTTAGTGGAGTTGGGGAGGGGATAGGAATGTCATCCAAGACAAACTTCAGTTTCTTGACAAGAGGTTCTTCACTTAAGTGAATTACCAATGCAATTGAGGTATGAGCAACTTGGTCAGATGATTCTTGCTCCCCCTAAGTAGGTGCAGGCATTCTGTGTTTATAGAATCAGTGACAACTTGCTTCCCTTGCGGAGGTGAGGGAACATCTTCAGATGGGTTAGATTGTTGTCAGGACTCTTTATCCCCCTTAGTAGCAGCCTCGGTAGAGTCTAGTGCTAAGTCTATCAACCTGACAATCTTCTTTGTAAGCTCTACCAGCTCATGAATATCAGCTGCATTCTTTTCCACCTTTGTTTGCAGCTGCTTGGCATTGATGATCATGATATCCCTAGGAACTCTGACCTAGGAATGAACCAGTTGCTCTATGTATTGTATCAGCTGCATATGATGTTTTGCATTCCATCTGAGCAACTCATTCACAATCCCAATCAGTTTCTTTAGATTTCTCTTAACATATTTGCCCACAATCTTCTGAATGGCTTTGCCCAGCTGCTTTTAAAAAAGCACAAACCTTCGACTTTCTATTTTGTGTAAAGCATTAAATTCCCTGTTTAGAGGTTTGAGGATAATTTTAGGAACTTTAACTCTGAGAGTCTTTTTGACTCTCTTGTCAAACTTGGGCAAGGCCTTCTTCACAGAGTCTTTTAGAAGATTAAGAAGAATATTCTTGAGAGTGTCTGATAGTAGCTCAGGTAGTCTTTCCTCAAAATCATCAACTACCATTCTAGGCACTGAGTTATCAATTTTATCAGCCACCTGTTGAGATAGAGAGGACTCAAGATTGTTCACTTTGGCAGCAAGTGAAGAGATAATTGTTAGAAGATGACTAAGGGGTTTGAATTAGTTGGATTATCAGCGAAAGCATTTAAGTTGGCATCTTGAGAGTTGGCCATGTCTACCAATTCATCAATCACATCATCAATAATAGCCTCATTAGTCTTTGATAGCTTTGCTTTATGTTTAGAGTGATTATCCTTATCATCATCATCATTAACCTCAAGCCCATATACAAACTCTATCTCATCATCAGGCATGGATTCCAAGTCAAAATCAGCCTCTTGAAATTTAGTATCCTTTGATGAGCCAATCAAAGGGATATGAACATCATCATTATGCATGTCCTGGTGCACAAACCTTATTGTTGGGAATTATTGATTTGATGAGACAAAATAAATAAAAGAATAAAACAAGAAGGACTTAAACGCAAAGCTAGAATTCTTAAAAAGATGGAAGATTTTAAAGATTCTAAAAGATCTCCTTAAGAAGATAAAAGATATAGAAGATAAAGATAAAAGTTAGGAAGATATTATTTGTTTTCTAATTATATTTGTTCTTATCCTTTGTAAACCTAGATGATCTCTACTATATAAAGAGACATTAGGACGTGTAGTTTAGCATCCAGAAAAACATATGTGTGTATACACTAGATCAATGTAGACGTCTAGTTGGTGTATGTAGCCTCAAGGATCTTTGATTCCTGTTACAGGTGGTAACTGTTCTATACTGATCATATAGAATTGGGGCTTTGTGGAAACGTATGGTAATAAAACCTTGTTCAATAACAATTGTCTTCATTATATTCTGCTGCATAATTGTTATCATTGTTATTGTTTATCCTAGATATAAGATCTAAACAATCTGAGCTTAAACGATTCTTTAGTTTTCACAATTGGTATCAGAGCCATGTGGCTCATGATATCTAGGATCTACAAGGTTTTTGGTGTCGTGTTCATGAAGAAACGAAGGTACAAATTTTTGTTTTTAATTTTTGAGCAGATTCGATGTAATTAGGGTTTTGTAAACCCTAATTCAATTAAAACAGAAAGGTTATGGTTAAAAGAACACGATGAGGTTGTTGAAGGGTTTCATACAAGTAATGACGTACAGAAGGGTCTGAAGATGCTGTATGTTATGTTATGATACGTTTTTGATATGCTGCTTGTTTAACAATAAAAATCTGTCTTAAAGATTTCATTTGTGTTGATTGGAAATCATATTGAAGTCTTCACAAATATATATTTTGCTGGGATAATGATTTGATAATTAACGACAAGATTAAACCTTCAGTTATGGGTTTATCTATAGTTATTACTAATTTGTGTTGCAAGAATCTGGTTGACAAGAAGGTTGCTGGTTTGGAAGTCGTCTAAAGCAGCATGTATCAACAAGGTTTAGAAGACATAGGTTCTTAAAAAGTAACAGGTTTATTGTTTTGATTTTGTACAACAAATGTTGATTATGAAGTTGCTTTAAGAAGATATAAGGAGCAGCAGGTACAACATGTGGACGACAGGGTTTTGCTCGAAGGTCGATGGCTGAAGTTATTCAAGGTTATTGTGTTTATACTGCTAATCTTAAAAGTTAATACTGCTCCATATAGTGTTAATACTGCTCGAATAGTGACAGATTAGCAACATATTAGTGACAGATTAAGTGTCACAAAAAGCCATGGGAAGAAGGAGTCATTAGATCTGTGACGGTTTAGTAACAGTTCAGTGACAAAAAAAGTGTCACTAAATGCTATAGGAGGAAGGAGATAGCAGTTTAGTGACAGTTTTGTGACACTAAAAAAAGTGTCGTCTCGATACTTAAAAAAAATATATCCTTACTACTGTTGGTGACGAGTATAATATCAATGACAAGATACAATCGTGGTTGGTTTATGCTACTGGTTACTCGTTTACAAGGTCTGTCAAGGAAGTAAGCTACTACTGTCGTTCTTAAATTAATACTGCCAAGGTACTCGTTAATACTGCTCGCTGACATGGTTAGTACTGCTTGCTTTTATGTTTATATTGCTCGACCTGGTTACTACTCCTCGCTATGATTTAGTACTGCCAATGATATGTTTCAACAATTAATACTGCTTGGTGGATTAAAGCAGTTACTACTGCTATTGGTTAGTACTGTTTATTTTTACTTCGTGCTGATCATATGCACTTAATGCTGCTAGCCTTGTACGATATCGGTTGACACACACGTTTGGAAAGTTAAAAGTGTGAAAAACAGTTTTAAGTTAAAACTGTTAGTGCTATCCGAGATATTATTACTACTGCTTGCTTTATCAGATATCGGATAGTTCATGGATTTGGATCTCGAATTGAACAAGATGCTTCGTTTAAGGAGAAGCTAACAGATTGATTTGGTTTAAATGTTCTTAAACGTTTAAAAGTCTCATATTTATTGGATTAATTGATTACGAAGAAGGTTGTTTATTACCTATTTGAAGTTGAAGTGGAGTTTTTCGGATGCGTGTTCTTATCATATCTTAAAGTGGGTGTTACACTTTGAAGATAACTTGTTCGTGCTTAGAAACGATGTGACGAAGACTTGACAAATCTAGCAAAGGTGTGTGATCTACAAACTTATGGTGCTCAATGCTCACATTTGCTATCACTATAAGGAGTTACGTTGTTGTGCTCAGTGTCTCATAGAAGATGAGGATTTTGTCAAGAGGTTGCGATCTACTTATATTTCACAGATTTATTTATAAGTTCGAAGTCACGTGGATAGTACAAGATATAAGACACAAGTTTGGGTTATTCTACTTCTACATCAAGTTCGTTATACTTAGTTTTCTTCATCAGTAATCATTACATAGAGCCTACAGAATTTGAAGATTCAAGAAATGGTTAACATATGGGTTTCAGGGGAAGCTTATTGACAAAATGTTTAACCATTTACATGTGACATTGAGGTGAAGGTTTTTACTACTGCTAGTCATTATTACTACTGCTAGTGTGAGTTTCTACTACTCAAGTCATTTTTCTTTATTGGCTTAATGGTGGGGTAATTTGAGAGTTAGAAGTTGGATTTGAAGTGTGATATTTGTTTGTAGTGATCAGAATCAAATGTTACTTATATTCATATGTCCCCTATTGGATTTATGCAAAAGGGGAAGAAGATGTTAACAGGTTGCAACTTATAGATCCTTGGTGTGGCATGGTACAAAGGAAATCTACTTAAGGGGAAGTTTGTTTCATTCAGGGAGATGATTACATCATCAACTTCTAGGGAAGCCTTGATTAAAGGCCTTTATGATGAGTTCGCACAGCTTAGTTTGTTTTCGTCATCATCAAATAGGGGAGCTTTTAAGGAACTGATTGATTTGATGAGACAAATTAAATAAAAGAATAAAACAAGAAGGACTTAAATGCAAAGCTGGAATTCTTCAAAAGATGGAAGATTTTGAAGATTCTAAAAGACCTCCTTAAGAAGATAAAAGATATAGAAGATAAAGATAAAAGTTAGGAAGATATTATTTGTTTCCTAATTATATTTGTTCTTATCCTTTGTAAACCTAGATGATCTATACTATATAAAGATACATTAGGTCGTGTAGTTTAGCATCCAGAAAAATGTGTGTGTGTGTGTGTGTACACTGGATCAATGTAGATGTCTAGTTGGTGTATGTAGCCTCAAGGATCTTTGATTCCTATTACAGGTGGTAACCGTTCTATACTGATCATATAGAATTGGGGATTTGTGGAAACGTGTGGTAATAAAACCTTGTTCAATAACAATTGTCTTCAATATATTCCGCTGCATAATTGTTATCATTGTTATTGTTTATCCTAGATATAAAATCTCAACAATCTGAGTTTAAACGATTCTTTAGTTTTCACACCTATGACCTAATCATTATCAACAGTTGTCTTGGGAATCTGTAACAACTCACATTTTCACACCTTTCTACATCAATGAACAACTAATTATTTATTTTAAACTTTTACGCGTTCATTTTAAATTTCTAACGTTTAGCTAAATTGCGTAAACTAATAATCAACATTCAACGTAAACGGACATCAAACAATTAAAAGTTTACGTCAAACAAGTGTTATATAATTATTTGGAGGATAATTATTAACTTTCCATATTTTATTTTTATTGGTCACGAAAAACGTTTACGTTTCGCAATAAAATACATTTAGGCATTCACGGAACCACTAAAATTTATCTACGCTTCAACAAATACCTATTTTTATACCCAATACTCAAAGTTTTATAAAACTTCACCCATGTTATCATTGTAGCCAAATTTTACATAAAAGAAACCAACAAGGAAAACAAATGCTACAAGTATACTCTTTATACTTAAAACTACACTTTAGAAACTACAAGTAACACTAGTATTATCTTCAAAATATCAAAGATTTTTCCTAGCCCTTTCCCCCTCCTCCCCCCAATTTTCGTGGCTTATGTAGTCCCTAGGGGACCAAGAGCACACAAAACTTAACCAAAAATCTTGTACAAGCTAGGAACTCATTAAGCTAGATCATGACTAGTATTTTTGACCACTATTTCCCTAATTCCCTCCCCTTGTTTTTCTCATGGTCTTGGTCAAGATTGCTAGCAACTTGGACTAGATTTTGTAGTATAAAAGCAAGTGCATACTAGTAGATATCACACACTCTTTTCCTTAACTAGAAAATTTCACTCATTCCCTTCATTTCTCCTCCCTAGCCCACGACATACATACAACCCCCATAAATAATCCATACAATTTTTCCTATCAAGTATTCAAGTAATCTAACATCATATCTAAGGTATCCTAAGGTATATTAAAAGCTTGGTTTAGCATTTACAAGGGTTTAAACTAGAAGGTTTAAGATTAGGGTTTCTTGGAAAGCTATGGTTTTATAGTCTTAGAAGCTTGGGTTTTGATTCTAAACTAGGGTTTAGATCTTGTTACTCTTCATCATACTTCATCTTAAGGTCATCTAACAACCCTACACTCTTTACATTTGTGATTTTATGTATATATGATGTTTATATAGTAAACCACCATCTATGAAATATATTAACATGTAAAATATATTTTTACACTTGGTCATAGTTTGATATACTTTGTCATATGTTATATTTATGTTAAGATCATATTGGAATGAAAGTATAAACATTATACAAGTGATGGTTAATTTATAAAAAGTATATATAAATTAATGGTTTAAAAGTTTACTTATCAAAGTTACAAATGAATAAATGTGAGCACTTGATATTCTTGGATAAATGATGGACTAAAGGACCTAACATATATGAGACTTATGGTATACATTATTGTAGAGGACTTGTAACAAACTTACTAAGCTAAAAACTTATAAAAACAAGTTTTATAAACATTTAAGCCTAATGATCAAAACCTACTGTTTTTAATTCAAAAATAAAGCATTTGTTTTATGTTTTTATAAAATACTACATGTTACAAGGATCGTAGGCATATAAAGAACTCGAAAAACCGAGCTATAACGAAAAAGTTATGCTATTTGCAAGTTTACGGTAATTAAATATATAAAAAGTGTTGTTATAAAAGTAATTTTATAAAATAAGTTATTGTTCATCTCAGAAGGTTTTTGGAAAGTATTTTAGTTAGATAGAACTTTTATTTACGAAGGCGTGCTCAAAAGATTCACTAAAATCGGAGTTAATACGAATAAGATATGACTTTTACGAGTTTACGATAATTAAATTTATAAAAGTGCATGAACAGTAAAAAGTATTGTTCACCAGAGGGTTGAAAATATGAAAAGGTAGTATTTTGATACCTCTTATTAATACGAAAGCATGGACGTAAAGAACATACGAAACGGGCTTAAAACGAAAAAGTTACGTCGTTTTTACTAAAGTGATATTTATAAACATTTTTAGTTTATAAATATTATTTCTCTAATACAAATAGATGGTGATGTAGCTATATAGAATTATATATGGTCTTAGTTATTTAAAGTACATAGTACTCATAATTTTACAAAGGCGATTAAACTATTTATACGATTATACGAGTACAAATACATGGTTATTATTTATCAAACACGATTTAAATATTATTTCCCAAATACAATTAGATGGTGATGTAGCCATATAGAATTATTATAGATAGTGTTATTTATTCAAAGTACTTAGTACTCATAGGGCCTATAATTAATTAGGTTGCCTTCAGTCATGCGTGAGACGTATACACTCATTTGATATCCATTAATCGTCCATTCACTCGAGGTGAGTTTATAGCCTCACGTTTTACTTGTTTTACATATACTTTACAACTTTTGGGGTGAGATTGGTTTGAATTTATTACATGTGCATTTACAATTCATTTTGTAAACTGGTCTACATACTCAATTACTTATTTTGGGATGAAATAAATTGCTTGTTTTACTTTATTTTTGAAAACAAGGACATACTTACTTATATTTATCCCCAAAATGATTAACGATCAACTAAGCGAATGAACTGTTAACTACGAGTTGGTAGGCGCGAATGTTATAAAATAGATCTATTGGGATGTGACAATCCCTATTCGGGTGATTAGCTATCAATGGGCAAACGAACGTTATACCATGTCAGAGTATGGAACTACACATACATGAGCGTGAACTTTTACCGTGCCTTAAATAAAGTGGCATACACCAAAGTTTGAGCCGTAGTTTCATGAACTTAGAGTAATCGAAATCATTGTTTTATACACACATGAATATTTACGTTGCCTTGAATAAAGTGGCAATACATACTTTGAACAATGGTGGTCCAACTATACTTAACTTTTAGTGACTATTGTATGGGATACAATAATCATACACATCTTTGATTTAACATTCATGCATACATTTTGATGACTATTATAACGATTGAAACGGTCATACATACTTTACAAAACTTTGGTTCAACATTTATACTTACAAAAACCTATGAACTCACCAACTTTATGTTGACACTTTTAAGCATGTTTTTTTTCTCAAGTGAATTAGATGCTTGGCTTATGTGATGTGCATTGGAGTCTAAATAATTCAAGATTTCTTTTCAAACGACACAGTTAAAGGTCGTTCTCTCATGTCTTGAGCAATGGTATTATGAAGTAACTCTCCCGGACATACTTCCGCTAAAACCTATTTTGGGGGTGTTACAGAACCTTTTTCTTGATGAACCTGATCTCTGATTCATTATCAACGGGACTTTCTTCATTAGCATCCTTATTTCTTAATGAACTTGAGCTCTTTAAATGAAATATTCCCCAATGACTGATCCCATAGTTAGTGGCTAAGGGATCCTCTACCTCCTCCTCAATAATTTTTTCATGTACCTGCATAAATTGGTTAGTTGAAAGAGTGAATTTGTAATGATGGCTAGGATCGCCAGTACGCTGCCTCTAAAAAGAATGAGGGTGATGATTCAGTCCCCTCAAAATTGTAAGACTTTTGGGACTCTTTTCATCTGTGAGTTTGTAATGTAGGGAAGGATCGCCGGTACGCTGCCCCTAAGAAGACTGAGTATGATTATTCAGTCCCTTAAAGGTCTAAGACCATGGGACTCTTTTGATTATGATTCAGTGACCCCTGAGGCTGAGTGAAGTTTAGACACTCAGAGGTCTAACTTTCATGTGCAGAATGTTGTTGGTCCTTGCAAAGTCTAGAGTTTTTTAGGGTCAACAGTAGGCGTTATAAACCTAGCGTATCATTCCCTGGTGCAGACTTAGAGTGTACATAAGATTTAGGAATGAATGTGATGAATCTGACTCTCTATTGGGTCGGGGTCATCCTTTAACTTTACCACTCTCTCCTTGAGAAGTTTGAGAGTGGTTGCTTGCAGTGCCCTTTAAATTTAATAAACTGTTACCTTTTCAGCATCAGCAGGTTTTGGATAGTTTCCTAGCACCTCTACCGATTCGGAGGCATCTACACTCTTGGTGGTATCAGCGGTAGCCACTAGTTCCTCTTCATGCTGAGTATCAGTGACTTGTTTCAGTGGAGATGATTCCATAAAAAAATTTAAAGTCTTTGGTTGGGAGGAAGATGGATTTTCTTCTTCATTGACTTGTTGTCAGTTGGTGCTTTGGGTTGATTAATAGGCTGTAAGAAGTCCCGGACAAGAACTTATCAGCGGTGTCATCAGCATTCACTCTCTTAGAAGAGAGGATCAAAGACTCTTCAGGCTCAGGTAAAAGTTTTTCCATTTTTATCATATAAGAGGTCAAAGCAATGTCTGATGCAGATGGTGTTTTAAAAGTAGTGGCTGATATGTGATGGAGTTTAAAAGTCTTGAGTTTGTCATTCTTGTAGGCACTTCCCAGCAGATGTTCATTAATGAGAGACAAATATCTTGTATAGCAAATATTTTGTTCTTTTCCCTTCGTACCAGTTGTTAATTTGATAACAAGATCAGAGAACAGAATATTGCCTATGTCAATATCTAGACCCCAACACAAGCTGTATGCAATCATCTGTTGGTTAATATTTAGCTGATCATGAGATTCTTGCATACCACCCAGACATTTGACTATATACACCATAAGAACCATCCATATCGGTGAGAAATATCTTATTCTCAACAGAGATGAGTTGACAAGTACAATGGAGGAAAGATATGGGTCTTTCTCATTAAAAAGTCCCAGAATTGCTAAAGCAGCCCTCACTGTCTCCTTTGGTGGTAAAGGGGCAAAATTCTCACTATACTTTAAACCAATCATATAGGAAAAGTCATTAAGGTTAAAGGATAGTGGTTTAACAAAGCTGGAGAGAGTGAATGTGATTGTATTTGTTGCATCATCTACCTCAGCAGTATACCAAAATTCCCCTAAGGTATTTTGAGTAGTATGCTGAAGGTTGTTTGGTTAAAGCAGTAGAGATACAACAGTTTGATAAGAACTGAAGCATGGGTTGGTATAAAGGGATTTTTGATTCCAATAATGCAATTCCATTGTTAAAAGCAATGATACCATCCTCACACTCAAAATTGACATTTGTTGTAGGTGTGATTTGCTTTGGTTGTTGTTGTGAAGGTGATTCTGAAGCCATTGTTGTTTAAAAATGAAAGATTTTATTCGTTTAATGAAAATGATTTTGGGAGAGATGATGAAAATGGTGTTTTAGGGTTTTGATTTAGGAAAAGTGATGTGTGTGTGAAAAGAGTGAATAGTTTATACCACAATGATGTTTTATATTTTGAAAATAAAACCTGTTTGAGTTCCACATTAAATACGTACTGGTAAAACTGTCATAAAACGTGGGCCCCTTGCCCCTTCGTGAACTGTAAATCCCCCATTTTTCGAGAAAGTTGGTAGCCTTTTTTAGAAAATCTGAATTAAATATAAGAGAACGTTTGTCTTTCAACTTAAATGTAACTATTCAGTTACCTTAAAAACATTTAATATTCAAGTCATGGGATCAATTAAAGCCAAGTATCTGATAACCCACTGAGGTACTCTTCCTATCTAGGTTACATCTAGTGTAGTTTGATTTTGAGTAAGCTTTGTGATCAAATCCTGGTCCTTTTGGATACCATAAACCTAGATTTAGAGTTCCTTTGAGATACCTGAAAATTCTTTTTATAGCTACAAGGCGGGATTACTTGGGGTTAGATTGGTACCTAGCATAGAGACATGTAGAGAATTAGATATCAGGTCTACTGGTTGTTAGATACATCAGTGACCCTATCATGTCTCTGAACAAAGTCTCATTAATAGAGACCCCGGATTCATCAGGGCCCAAATTGTTTGGGGGAAACATAGGGCATTTCACTAAGGCACTATGATGTGTTTCAAAAGCTTTAAATTTATAAGACTGAAAATTCCGGATAATTATATGGAAACACACGGGTAAAAGTATAACCCACGTATGCAATATAATCTTTTTAGGTAAGACCAGGTCGTCCACAGGGATTAGAGTAGTGTTCAAATAATCAGAAAGAAAATAGACTTTAAAAATTTTGAAAATAATTTTTACTTTACCAATGATAAAAAGTATGAATACTCGGATAGTTGAAAAATAACTTATAAGTGTTGGAAATGATTTGACCTTGAAGATGGGGTATTAATTTATAAAGACGATTTCTCATCAGAAAATGTTTTCACAAATCAACTTGTTATCTTAAGACTTATATTTAGTTAACCAGACCAAATGTGTCACTCAAATAATCGAGTTACTATTATATCAAAGCTTATTTTATTTATCAATTTACGAAAGTGGATTTCTCGGCACAGACGTTAAAGACTATAGACAAATCTTTAAAACCACATTGATCATAACGGGTCTTTCGACCTATACCGATATGATTATATAATCTAAGTTGATAAGTAAATATAGATAAGATGGGATATAACAGGGTTGCAACATAAGCTTAGGATTAAAGCGATCAAGATCATACCAAACACTTATTCATTATCGTAACTTCACCGAGTAGTCATGAGAGATTTAGCCTCTCATGGCTAAGGGGTTCATAACAAAAGTACTCATTACATAAATTTCCATTATTTCAATAACAAGGTAAGAAAACTTCTTCGTTCTTGATCATTAGATCTTTTCTTCAAGGGAAAAGGTATTTCTTGGTGTTTTGGTGAAAGGGGAGGGGTATGTGTGTGTAGAATGAGTGGAAATGGTTGTGAGAGGGATGATAGAAATGAGAAATTTCGTCTCAATTTATAGGCAAAATTTGGTGAAAAGTGTGGCGCACTTACAAATAAGTGCAACGGACTTGGCGAGTTAATGCGACCGCATTTAATGGCTTTTACTGGAAGTGCGGTGGTTTTGAGGAGTTAATGCGATAGCATTTAATAGAATTTAATTCTTCAATCTTTGGGAAAATGTGCGGCGCACAATATTATAAGTGCGGTGGTGGTTGATCTTCAGAGGAAAGTACGACACACTATGTAACAAGTACGGCGGACTTCTTAAGCTTTTGGCTAGAAATCTTTCTTTTCTTGTATTCGCCTCCCAAAGTGTATAGATTCTTGAGCTTGGGTCTTTAGAGTCTTCAAGTGAACCTATAAGCAATTTAAGCTTAATTAAGTATCGAAAGTTCACGAGAAATGATCAAATATATATAAATAACACCATTGAAAACATGTATAATTTGGGCGTTATCAAATTCCTCCACACTTAGCTTATTGCTTGTCCTCAAGCAATGGAAGCGAGAAATTAAAATCATTTATCGTGACGTGGAGAAAATTTGATTTTTTAAGAGATTGTATTTTAGATAACTTTTCAGTCGTAGACATATAACATAGCACCTTACATAAGGATAATGTTTGATTTTAAAATTCACTTAGCCACTCAGATAGGGTTTAGATATGTTTTTGTGAAGAACACTTAATTTGCACAGACATAATCTAGACAGCTGCCATAGGCTTGCACTTAACACATAAACCTGACCGAAGGATGAAACTTTGGTACTAGAGAGGATCCAATCTTCACGCGCCGAACATAAGCCTTTATTTCTTTGAACGATTATAACACATTTTTTTACCATGATGATAATTAAGGCTTGGCACAGGACTTCTTCAATCAATTTTTAGATAAGGAATCGCTTGCAATAACATAGCCTTGCGGGATACATTACATGTGATAGGCTTTGGTCTAGTAAATGATGATTAAGCACAAGTTTTAAAGCTTCTAAATTACCGGCTCTTTCAAATATAATTATCAACCAATACCAATGTTCTAGAAAAGGCGACAAAGACCATACATACACATCCGTAACGACGGAATAGACACATATGACTGCAATCAAACCTTAACTCGAACAAGCTAAAGGCATCAATTATCTTAGGTACCAAAGGTGGATACCCGAATAAAGGCTTAGATTTCTCACAATTTAGTGGATTGGGGTGTGCTAGCTATAATGTCAATCCGGTTGGATTTGCCTTACTAAGAGCATTTTTTACTTTTGAAAGCATATATAATTAAGATTTTTCATAAAATATCAGCTAAAATTTTTTAACAGGGCAAACATAGAGGGATATGATTAATTTTTCCTATTTGGCTCCCCTCCACACTTAAGTTGAACATTGCCCTCAATGTGATAACTGATAATAGAGATAAAATAGGGAAAATTAAGGGAAAACGATACTTCCCGGGGCATAGAGAAATGCATAGCTGAGGTAGAGCTATCTTGAGCATACGTCGTAATTTTCCATATCTCCGTCTAAAATTACTGCATTAAAAGTTAAATATACAAGCACACAAAAAAGAAAATATTTTTGTTTTTTTTAGAAAAAATAAATAATATTAGTAGATAGAATGGAGGCTGAACTCACTCCACACTTAAGTGAAAGCAGGGTTACCTAATGAGATAGGCTTAATTTTTAAGAGAGTCGTTAGCTAGACTCGTATTTCAGGAGTTATTAGTTTGGGAAAAAGGGAGTGACTGCTTCCCTTGGGTCATTGTCTTCTTCGTGATATAGTTTGAGTCGGTGGCCATTGACTATGAACGTCTTTCCATCTTTTCCATAAAGTTTAACATATCCGGATGGATATTGATGTTTCACTATATAAGGTCCTAACCATCGGGATCTGCTGTTTCGTTGCTAATTTGTTATTTGAGTGGATATAGCAGGACTTTATTCTTGTTTGCATTCCTTTTCATTCTTTATTTTCTGTCTGCAAGCTTTGGTTCTTTCCTTGTATAGATGAGAGTTTTCATAAGCTTGGTGTCTAAGTTCGTCTAACTCATGTAACTGAAACATTTTTTTCTCACCAGCAGCGATGAGATCAGGGTTGCAGTTCTTCAGTGCCTAGTATGCACGGTGTTTAATTTCAAATGGTAAGTGACAGTTTTTTCCATATATTAGTTTGTATGATGTAGTACCAGTAGGTGTTTTTTAGGCAGTGCGAAAAGCCCACAGAGCGTCATCGAGTTTTCTTGACCAAATAGTAAGATTGTCTTTAACAGTTTTTTCAAGAATTCTTTTAAGAGCTTCTGTTATGTTCTTCAATTGACCACTTAGTTTGAGGGTGACAGATGTAGAGAAAATGGTGATTAACTCCTATATCTTTTCATGGTTTTTCCAAAATTTTGATAACAGAAGTGTAGTACCATCGGTCGCTGATTAGAGCTTTGGGCTTCTGAAACGGCATGAATAGTTTCATTCAGAAAGGCGACTTACTACTCGGGCATCAGTGGTTGGGTTAAAGCTTGGCTTCGGCCCATTTAGATACGAAATTAACATCGTACTAGAATGTATACAAACTTATAGATTTGGGAATGGTCCCTTAAAAGTCGAACCCCATATGTCTAAAAATTTACATACTTGAATGTTGTTTAAGGGCATTCATCACGTTTTTGATATATTTGGTCCTTTGAATATGCTTCACATAAGTGGACTAGAGTATGAGCTTCTTTGATGATTGTTGGCCAGTAAAATCCTGAATCAAGGACTTTTTTAGCAGTTATGTTTGGTCCATAATGTCCACCTGTTGGTCCGTGGTGACATTGATCTAAAATGATTCGGGTTTCTGGTCCAGATATACAACTTCTCATCATACCGTCTAAGCATACTTTAAAGAGATAAGGTTCCTCCCAAAAGTAGTGTTTGAGGTCAGAGAAGAATTTATTCTTTTGTTGATTTGTCATCCCTTTTGGTATAATATTACCGACTAGGTAGTTTGCAAAGTCTACGAACCAAGGTTCGTTTATGTTGATTTCCATAAGAGTTTCTCCGAGAAAGTTATCATTGACTTCACTGTCATCGCTTGTCTCATTGTTTTCGATTCGGGATAAGTGATCGGCTGCAACATTTTTTGTTCCTTTTCTGTCTTTGATTTCTAGTCGAAGTATTGCCAGGAAGTAAATCCTCGAATAAGGGTGGTTTAGAATCTTGATTTTAAAACTAAGTGCCTTAAGCTAATGAGCAGTGTGAACAATATTTTTATGAGGAAGAGATAGGATATTGAATTTTGTTAAATACAAAAACTATAGCCATAAGTTCTTTTTTGGTTACGGTGTATTTTTGTTGAGCGGAGTTAAGGGTTTTGCTTGCGAAGTAGATCGGGTGAAAGTTTTTACCATCTTTTTAACATAAGACGACTCCTATAGCAAAATCACTTGTATCACACACAAAGTTCAAATAGGGGGGGGGGGGGGGGGGGGGGGGCCCGGATTCCAAGTTTGGGCTTACGATCACAGGAGCACATGTGAGTTTCTCTTTCAATGATTCAAAAGCTCTTCGACATTCATCGTCGAATTCAAATGGAGTGTCTTTTTCGAGAAGTTTAGTTAGAGGTCGAGCAATTTTCAAGAAATCTTTAATGAATCGTCGATAAAAACCGGCATGTCCGAGAAAGCTTCTAATACTTTTGATATTAGTCGGTGGTGGAAGTTTCGAGATTTCATCGATCTTTGCTTTGTCAACTTCAAGTCCGGCGCTAGACACCTTGTGTCCGAGCACAATCCCTTCTTTGACCATGAAGTGACATTTTTCCCAGTTTAGGACGAGATGAACGTCTTTGCAACGTTGGAGCATTTTATCAAGATTATTAAGGCATGTGTCGAAAGAGTTTCCGAAGACAGAGAAATCGTCCATGAATATTTCGACGGATTCTTCGATCATATCGTGAAAGATTGCCAACATACATCTTTGAAATGTGGCAGGAGCATTACATAGACTGAAAGGCATTCGCCTATAAGCGTATGTTCCAAAAGGACAAGTAAATGTTGTTTTTTCTTGATCATTAGGATCGATAGGAATTTGAAAATACCATCGAGGAAACAAAAATATTTATTTCCCGCGAGTCTTTCTAGCATTTGATCCATAAAAGGTAAGGGAAAATGATCTTTTGCGGTTGCTTCATTGAGTTTACGATAATCGATGCATACTCGCCAACCCGTAATGGTTCTTGTTGGAACAAGTTCATCATTTTCGTTGGTGACAACTGTAATACCACCTTTCTTTGGTACACAGTGGATAGGGCTAACCCAAGGACTATTGGCAATTGGATAAATTATGCCGGTATCCAGGAGTTTCACGATTTTTTTAACAACTTCTTGCATATTTGGATTTAACCTTCTTTGTTTTTGGACAACGGGTTTCTGATCATCCAAAAGTTGTATTTTATGTTTGCGGAATGATATGCAAATACCAGGAATATCTGTCGTTTTCCAAGCAAAGGCTTGCTTATGCTTTTTAAGAACAGATATGAGTTTGCTTTTCTTTTCTTTGGATAGCTAAGATGATATGATAACAGGAAGAAAAGAGGGTTCTTCCAGGAATACATATTCCAGATTATCAGGAAGAGGTTTAAGTTCGAGATCCGTAGGAGGTTCTTCAAGAGATGTCTTGATTTTATAGTCTGTATTGATTGTGATTTTCTCGAATGGTGGTTCTTTGGTTATAGATTCAGAGTCAGATGGTTATCGGAAGTCATTGCCATGAATTCATCGAATTCAGCAAAGATTTCTTCTTCGAGAAGGGTTCCTTCGATGGAATGAAGGATTTTACTACCTTCGTCTAGAAGAGCATCGAAGTCTTCTTCTAAGATTTCATCAATAACATCAATACCGAAACAGGTATCATCATTTGAATAGGAATGTTTCATCGCCAAGATCGATATTAACGATCATTCATCAGTTCCAACTCAAGTTTAAGTTGTTCGTTAACTCGGGGGGGAATAACTACACCAGTAGTGTGACAGAAAATTGGGTCGTCCTAAGATGAGAGGAACTTTGCTATCTTCTTCCATTTCTAGGATAACAAATCGGAAAGGAAAGGTAATTTCCAACTTTCACGCGCATATTCAACTATTTAGCAGAGTATTGGAATGATAGTGGCTAGTCTCACGAACATTTGTGTAGGTTGAGAGTTTCGAGAGGATAGATTTGATATAATGAATACGGCATTAAGGTTAATGCTAGCACCTAGGTCGGCTAAAGCATTACATAAGAAAGTTTTGTTATAATTACATAGAATAAGGAAACTTCCAGGATCTCCGAGTTTAGGTGGAACTTTGTTTTGGATCATTGTTGAATTTTCATCGCTTAATAAAGCAACAGAAATTTGTTCGATTTTGTGTTTGTTGCTTATTAGTTCCTTGAGAAACTTGCCATAATTAGGCATTCTGGCTAAGACGTCGATAAGAGGTATGTTGATTCGAACGGCGCGGATCATGTCGAGAAATTTTCCGTATTGGGCTTCCATTTTCTCTTTCCTTAGACGTTGAGGATACGGGATTTTTGGTTTGTATGGTTTGGGTAACAGAGTTTCTTTGGCTGGTTTTGGATTTTGAGTTTTTGGTTGTGGTGTAGGTTCGTCTTCATCATCACTATCTAAATTGACAGGGGTTTCAGAATTGTCTTGTTGATCATTTGGGTTAACTGGTGGGTTATAGGATTTACCACTTCTTGTGAATACGGCATTCACATGCTCATTGTGAGATTGCGGTGGTTGATAGGCTTTGGAGTTGTGCCCTTTTGGGTTTGGTTGAGTGTTACTTGGAAGAGATCCAGAAGGTCGACCAGATTGTTTGTCAGCGAGTCTGTCAAACTTAGTTTCAAGGTTTTGAATGGAAGCTTGATGATTTTTGGCTACGGTTTCGAGTTGGGTTTTGAGATCCATGAATGTTTCTTTGACAAAAGCGTTGGTTGATTGCTGAGATTTCATGAATTTATTAAATTGTTTTTGAAGGTCATAGGATTTATCATCGGTGTTGGTCGGTCGTTTGTCTCGGTTGTAACTATTTCGTTCATTTGAACGCCCAAATTATGCGATTTGAGTATCGGTCGCGGTAATCATTGTAAAAAACAAGTCTACCTAATAAGTTTGCATGAATTTTGCATCTTCTTCTCGAAGACGGGTATGTCATTTCACAGATCAGGTTTGTTTTTTCTAGCATTAGATTGGAGTTCTTTGTACTGAGCATCCATTTTCAGAGTCATGGCATAATAAGGGCCATAATTTTATCAGTATCGAATTACTGCATGCATTCATAGTTGAAGCAAAGGGGTTTTCTTAAGAGTTGATTTGGTTTTTTGATTTTTAGCACAGTCGAGCTTGAGTAAGACTTTATCTTCGAGAAGTTGATAAGCTTGATTTGGTGTTTTATAGAGGAAAATACCACCGGCTGCGGCATTTAGAACTTCTTGGGTTATCTCGCTGAGACCATGATAGAAGATTTTTATAATGTTGCCTTTGGACAGATTGTGACCATGGCAGTTTCGGAGCATTTCTTTCATACGAAGCCAAGCATCGGTTAGAGATTCGTTTTCATGTTGAGAGAAAGCTCGGATTTCTCCGAGGAGTCGGTCAAAAAGAGCTGGGGGAAAGAATCGGCTAATGAAAGCGGTTCGAAGTTCATCCCACGTTTCGATAGTTCCTTCGTTGAGTTCGTCCAGCCATGTTTTCGCTTCTCCAGTTAGTGATAGGGGAAACATCATTAGGCGGACGGCTTCATTTTCGGTATCTCTGTATTTAAACATATCGCAGATTCCGAGGAATTCGTGAATGTGTTTGTGAGGATCGGTTTTGGTTCTACCATCAAATTGGTTTCCTTTGACAAGAGTCAAGTGGTTACCTTTAATAGCAAATTCGTTTGCGGTTTCAGGAATAGTGATTGCGGAACCGGGAGTCGGAGCGACAACACGGTCAGCAGCCCACATGGGTTCATCATCCATGGGATAAAGATTTTCAAGGATAACGAGAAAGTGACGGAAGTGGTTGATGTCGAGAATTGGCGGATAGACAATTCTCGGGTTTTGAGGCGGGTTGTTTCTTTGATTGAATGGAACTCTCCTGTTTCGTCGACGAAGTCTTCGATTCAGAGTACGTTCAGGTTCAGGTAACGGTTCAACAAGTTCAGAATTGGAAGCACGTGTATGCATCCAAGGGAGAAATTGTTTGGGTCAGTTTGCCAGAAAACTGTACGGCGATTTTTTTTTGAAAAAGAGGGGGAGTTAAAATAATTTTCCAGAGTTGACTACAGAACAACTTAAAAATCCTAGGCAACGGCGCAAAAAACTTTGATGTGTTTCAAAAGCTTTAAATTTATAATGACTAAAAATACAAATTTTATTATAGGGAAACACACGGGTAAAAGTATAACCCACGTATGTAGTATAATATTTTTAGGTAAGACCAGGTCGTTCCACAGGGATTTGAGTAGTGTTCAAATAATCAGAAAGAAAATAGACTTTAACAAATTTGAAAGTAACTTTTGTTTTACCAGTGATAATAAAGATGACTACTCGGATAGTTGAAAATAATTTATAAGTGTTGGAAATGATTAAGACCTCGAAGATGGAACCTTAATTTATAAAAAAGGATTTTCTCGTCAAAAAATGTTTTCATAAACTAACTTAATTAACTCAAGACTTATATTTAGTTAACTAGACCAAATGTGTCACTCAAATAATCCAGTTACTAGTATATCAAAGCTTATTTGTTTATCAATTTATGAAAGTGGATTTCTCGGCACAAATGATAAAGACCATAGACAAATCTTTAAAACCACATAGATCATAACGGGCCTCCGACCTTTACGAAAGGTTTTATAATTTAAGTTAATAAGAAAAGATAGACAAGATAAGATATAATAGGATTTCAACATAAGCTTGAGATTAAAGAGATCATGATCATACCAAACACTTATTCATTATCATAACATCACCGAGTAGTCATGAGAGATTTAACCTCTCATGGCTAAGGAGTTCATAACATAACGTGCTTCAATAGCAAACTTCATTATATTGCTTATACTAGTATGATATTCTTCCTTGTTCTTGGTTCTTTGATCTTGAATCTCCAAAAGATAAGGTTTTTATTCTTGGAGAAAGGTTTTGTATGGGATGATGAAGAATGGATGTTTGTGTGAGAGATGGTTTTGTTTTTGTGTTATATCAAAATGAGAGATTTTGAGCTTATTTATAGGCTGAAATTCGGGTGAAAGTGCAACGCACACAAAAGATTGTGTGGCGTACTTGGTGATTAAATGCATAGGTATTAAATGTTTATTGAGTAAGTGTGGCGCACAAGAGAATTTGTGCGGCGTACTTTGGGTGTAAATGCAGTAGCATTAAAGTCTTTTTAATCATCGTATCAAGATGGAAGTGCGGCGGCACAAAGGAAAATTATGCGCGTAACTTGTTGAGTTTTAATGCGAATTTGACTGTCTTTGACTTGAAGGAAAGTGCGGCGCACATACGGTAAGTGTGGCGCACATTTGGCACTTTGGGCTTGATTGATGATTTCTCTTGAATGATGTGTTCTTTAACGATAAACGTATTTGATGTTTATGTATCTACCTCGGGATGTCTTCAAGTGAATCTGCAAGCATTTTAAGCTAATTAAGTATCTAAAGTTCACGAGGAATATGATAAATTATATACAAAAAACACCCTAGAAAAAACATGTATAATTTAGGCGTATCTGTATCGTACATTTTAACACGTCTAGATATGTCTTATTGCAATTCAGTAGATTTGCCTTTTTATGCATGATCCGAGAGAGCCGCACTTTGTTGCCACTCAAACGTATCTTGCATAACGTTCAGGGGACTAGGATTTTGGTCTCTAAGTTGTCGTTTCTACTACTACTTTCTCTGTTTGGTTTACAGATGTGATTGGGCGGGTTTCCCATCCACACGCAGGTCTACTTTAGGTTATTGTGTTTTTCTGGGTGATAATCTTTTGTCGTGGTCAGCTAAACGACATCACACTTTCTCTCGCTCCAGTGCCGAAGCTGAATATCATGGTGTGGCTAAACGTTGTTACTGGGACAGCTTGGCTTCACAATCTACTTCGTGAGTTACATTCTCCTCTATCGACTGCCACCCTTGTTTACTGTAATAACGTTAGTGCCATTTATATGTCTGCCAACCCTGTTCAACATCAACGGACGAAACACATTGAGTATCGAATTCATAATTTTTTTTTGTTCGTGATATTTTTACCGCTGGCCAGGTTAGAGTTCTCCATATACCTTCTCGTTATCAGTATGCCGACATCTTCGCCAAGGGACAACCTTCAGCTTTGTTTGAAGGTTTTTGATCCAGTTTGAGCGTCCGCCTTTTTCCCTCTTAAACTGCTGGGGCGAGATTTGTCGATATTTTGGATTGGATATTTTACGCGAGTGCGTACGTATATATTATAATGATTTGTTAGTCAAATGTATTTTTAGGTTGATTAGATATCTGAGTATGAGATTGGATTTTCAGTATTTGTACATTCAAACATCCTTAACTTGTAGTTAGGTGTTATTGGCTTCAAGCCTGTGTCTTGGTATCTATAATTACTTTGTTAAATTGAGAGAATGAATCAAGACAATTAACCCTCTAATAACCCCGCGTCTATATTTATTGAGTATGAGGTGGCAGAGTATGACCAAACTGGAATCTTATGACGGACTACGGAATAAAAGAAATAGAAAAATATAGATTGGTTGTTGTTTGGGATTGCCATGCATGCATACACCAACAGTAATTTGTTTCCTAATAAGTTATACTTTACTATTTTGGATATTGTTAGCTATATGATTCTACCTTTATACCTTTAAGTTATATACAAACTTAATATAGATGATCTAACTATACAATTTCTACCTTAGTATATATATTACGATATATGATATCTCAAATCACGGCAGGGAGGGCTAGAACCACGAACCTGGATTTGCCTTTGTCAATGAAACAGTAGCCAATACTTGCTATACATTGCCTTAACTCTGACTCTCATGAGAGTCCCTTGAGCCAATAAACCTCATTTCTGCTTAGTAAGTGTCATGTATTCTGATTCAGTTAATGACAAAGGCAACCATGCATCCTTGTATCAGAATTATAACCTGTGATTGATCTACCCATGACAGTGATTGATCTACCCATTGCGTTCACTCAGAACCTTACAAGTCGATTTCAATAGAATCCAGGAGAATTACACTAGACAACTGTGAAGAACATTCTGAAGTATACGAGGAATACCAAAGACATGTTTCTTGTTTATGGCTGTAATATAGAGTGGGAGCTCAAAGTTACTTGATACACTGATGTTGGGTACTTGACAGATGATGATGACTCGAAGTCTCAGACTTGATATGTTTTTGTTTTAAACGGAGGCGTTGTTGATTGAAAAAAATGTAAAGCAAAGCATTACAATAACATCATCTACAGAAGTTGAATGCATGGTTGCTAAGAAGTGTTTGGATGGAGATATTTTTTCTGGCCTTGATGTTGTTCCTCAATTAAAGAGCCAATAGAGATGTATTGCGATAATTCTGGCGCTATCATCATCGCTAATGAACATGGTATTACAAAAGGTGCCAAACATTATAGAACCAAAGTTCACTATCTACGAGAAGTTATTGAACTGGGCGACATTGGACTTGTCAAAGTTCAGACAATGAAAACGTAGTTGATCCTTTGAAGGTCCTGATAAACTGAATGGATCTTTGCAGCCTATAAAGGATGATAGCAAGATGATATAAATACAAGACTATTTAGATCAATGACTTGGATATGTGTTAATGCGGAATCTTAACACAGGTACCAAGAAATAAACAATGAACAACAGAATAACAACTTTATTAAAGTGTTTTTGAGGATTACAGATTGTTTTTCTAACTATGATATGTGATTTTGCTAAACTTCTGCGTTTCATATATTTAAACACCTGTGTCTAACTATGCCAAAGGTGAATCATTTTATTTACTAAGGATAACCCTATAAGGCTTTAAAAATCTTTTTCTAAAATATCTCATAAATATCTTTTAAATTTCTTCTCAAGGTACTAACGAACTTATACTAACGGTACTAATCTCACTAATCAGTAGTAACTATTGTGTAACTGTCGGGACTAAGTATACTGACTGTACTACTATTTGTATGTCATTTTTACTAAGTTAAGCAAAAAACATTAATCCTAAAAATCTCCCTTAAACCATGATTGTTAAACTAATTTTAACTTATGTTTCTTTAATCTTTAAGCTTCTTTTAATGCACAGAGATGTATACCAACAGTCTTCATGATTTCCTTAATCTTGTACAACTCCTATCCTTCTTTTAGCAGCATCCTTGTCTTTTCAGCAATTCAGCAACATCTTTTCAGCTACTCAGCAACATCTTGTTACCTACAATCCAACTAAGTTGGCTTTGTAGTTTTTGGCAAACTACCAGCCATTAACGGATTTGATGTTCCTTTACCAGTAGCCGTTTGCTCTGGGATAGATAACTCTTCATTCTAAGAATATGGTGAGTTAATTACCATACAGTTTTTGGTAAACTGTATCCATCAACGGATTTGATTAGTCTTTACCAAATACCGTTTGTGTTTGGACTAGCCAATGCTTCATTGTCATAACATGGTGCATTGATAAACCATATAGTTTTTAGCAAACTATCAGCTATCAACAGATTTGATTTGTCTTTACCAAGAACTGTTTGATCTCGGACTAGCCAACTCTTCACCAAGAAGCAAGGTGAGTTGATTACCCTACAATTTTTGGTAAATTGTAAACCATAAACGGATTTGAGAAGTCTTTACCTCAAGCCGTTTGCTTGTGGACTAGCCAACTCTTATGCCTATTAAGCATGGTGAATTGATAACCATTTGTTGTGTGGTGGTTAGCCAACACTCAATCCCTTTTTACTTCGTCAGTTCTTTTTCTTTAGATTCGAAATTAGCAAGTACCTCTTGTTAAAATCTTATAACTCTAATGCCATAGTACTTTCTTCTTCAGACTCCAATTTTAGCTTTAGCATTTGCACCAGTATTCTCTTCTAAGGTTATTACTTCTCTATTAGCATGTGAATGACTAATCCTTCATCAGTCATCAAAGTGTGTACCCCTGAGGAACTATGAAGTTCCAACTGTTTAGTATTCATTCATGATGTGAGTTCAAAAACTCAATCTTGTTCTTCTGGATGACATAACTATCAAATCTCCCCAAAGGAAACTTTAGCAAACATTCAGGAATCTTGTCTTGTTAGTGTCCAATCACAAGTTTTATATTACAGCATCTAAGTCTTCTCTGTCAAACACTGAAAGATGTCTCAATGTGCTGATAGTATCTCCTTTGACCATTACTTCTAGTACCACTCAAATTTATCTTCTTATAATCTTTTTGATTCATCATAACTATTGGTTTAGTGCCAAGATTCTCCAGTCTTCCAGTCAATGAGTGGATACTTCTTGTCAAGTACTCATAATCTACTTCCTTGTCTATTCTGGAGCTATGTCCAAGCACATCTCAGCTCTTCATTCTCTTTCTCAGTGTCAGATGGGTCATCTTGAGAAGTATCTTGTTAATTGTCTTTTCTTAGACTTTATTTTTCCTTGTACCCTGCTTTCTCTTTCTTGTGTTCTCTTCATCTTTATCCTCTTCCTTGACTTCTTCTTTAGATTCCTGCTTGATCTCTTCAACTTTGAGGAATCTTCTTATCATCTTTTGATTAGGCCGTCATCTTCAACAGACCCAATAGCAATGAAATCTTCATCTGACCTTTTTATCTTTTCATACATAGCTTGTATGTCTTCAAACTTCTTGCTCTTCAACTCAGAATGTTTGAAGTTTCCCCACATGTTTTAAGTAGGTCTAATCTGATTTCTTATTGATTTTTGGTTAGAGTTGTTTCTTATAGGCGATGATCTTGTTGAGCCAGGACTTCTTTGAGCAGCAAATAATCCATGAGGAACTTTGCTCTTTCTTCTATAGTGAACTGCTCTCTTTCTTGCTCTTGAAGCTTCTCAGCTAGAATTCTGTCTGCCTCAATTCTTGCTTTTATATCATCAAAGTTTTTAATGAGAGCTTCATTTGTTGCTTCTTCTTTAGCAATTCTGTTTCTCTCTCTTAGCTTCACATTTCTTCTTGACTTTTTGCCAACTCTTCATCATCTCAAGCTGTTTGATAGTTCTTCACAGCTTAAGGAATATCATCATCTTCACTCTCTGATGCATCATCCCTCTTCATTATTCTTCGTTCCCTTTTGTCTTTGGATCAATCTTTGGAGAGGTTTTAATGTTAGAAGTGATCTTTGAGAAGGATAGGCCTTGTCTATCAATTTCTCAACATCCTTCAACTCTAAACCTTTCTTCTTTTTCTTTTAGAACAGCTTTGGCTTTACTCATGTTGAGTAGAAGTGTAGCTATTGTTTCATCATCACCAAATATCATAGAAGTGGGTGTTTGAGTGGATGTTTGAGATGCTTGAGTAGCAATTTCTTCCTTAGTTTGATCTTCAGTACCTTTTATTTGCCTATCAGTACTTTCAACTTTTTCTTCAATACCTTCTCTTTGCTCTTCAGTACCTTTAAAGATCTCTTCAGTACCTTCATTGTGTTCTTCAGTACCTTCAACTTGTTCATCAGTACCTTCAATTTGTTCATCACTACTAACTTTGGATCCGTCAGTACTAACTATTGGCCTGTCAGTACTAACTTTTTCAAAGTCGGTACTAACTCCTTCCTTGTCA
>BQNB010076731.1:10125-31067 GCA_026074375.1 Tanacetum coccineum
CCATGTACCATACTAGAGACGTGTCAGACGCAGGACTGATGAGGCCGGTACCTCCGCAGCACAGCAGGACCAGCATCAGCCAGACTCATGATCCATACTATCCTTATCTCTTATCTATCTGTACATTTATTATTGGTATTCATATCTTGATATATCTAACACTAAAATAGGTTCTTGCATTTTGTATATATATCATGATATGACGTTTTGGTTTGTTTGTGCATGATAGAACAAAGCCTGACAGTAAGTTCAACAACGTAGTTCATATTACGGAACCAAGCAGGATATTAACAACAAATGCAAGAATGGAGATAATTTCAAACATGTGGACGCTGAAGAAAAGTCTAACTTAAAGACTTCGCTGTAAACAAAAGTGCTTCCCGGGAGACAACCCAGAATGTTATTTAATTTTCTCATCGAGTCTGTCTTCCCAGACATCAATACGGCGTATCCGCCCCATACCATATGGCATATTGATTGTCTGGACGTTATCAGTCTTTATTTTTTATGCACTTTATAAACATTGTTGTTAGTTCTGTCAATACGATGTATTCATGCACATGATACAATGTATTCAACAGACTTACCCGTATTTAGATACTTTTTACAGGTTTCTCAATACGGCGTATTCCAGTTTATGGATACGACGTATCGATCTCCTGTGCAGTTTTGTTTAGTTTAGTTTAAATTAACCATAGGTACCAAGATAGGAATACACGTTTTTTCCTATGTTTTATACAGGACCTCGTGAAAGAAATATCGACGAATATTGGTGGAGAATTTACAAATCTGGAGATCTTGAAGTGTTGGAGTCTTGAAACTTCAAGGCGGCTGTTCAACACAATCTTGCTAATAAACTCAACATGGAGAATCTACCGAGCAAATATCAGGGGAGTTTCTCATTCTAATTCTTTTTAATTCCCGTATTTAATGTTTTATCTATACAACGAGGACGTTGTATAATTCAAGTGGGGGGATGGAATTAGAATGTTTACTTGTCCTATTTTTCACACTAAAATGCTTAAATTATGCTCAAATTTAAAAAAAATCAAGCATACTTTTGTGAAATTACTTGATACATAACCCGCACACAATAACCCTTGTTATATATTGTGAGGATTTAACCTATCCGTTTCCAAATGTTTACCCAAATTCCACAAAAATATGAGTGTGCCGGTGATGTTGTAGACTTTATAACTTAGCTTAGTATATCACTCGAGACCGCAGTATTGAGTACTATGGATTTAAATAGAGTAACTTGTTTAAATTGGTAAATTTTAGGATTACACCCAAAACACCTTTACATGTTGCTTATTAACTAACTACACTGGTTAGTTAACCCCCGTATAAACCCTTTGTTTACTCTCATTTTAAGAGTAAGATACCCCTAGAACAACTCGTAGAGCCAATCCTTTAGGAACTACATCAACTATTTGTTTTGTTACACCTTTACACCTCAGCCTGCCCTGTTAGATTAAGTTTATTTTACACTTTCTAGTTGCTTAAAGTGTAAAGTTTGTATTTCCCGAGTCTTGTGTCTATTTTGGTATGGTTAGAAGAAATTTGCACATCGCAAATAGGAATGTATATTATAGTCAAAACTCATGTATTTTTACTACCAACGCAATTAATGGTACGTCCGAAGAATGAAGAATTATCAAAGGAATTATCAAGAATTATTATGATCGTGAAGATGGTGAAATTAAACTGAGTTTCGTAGTATAGTGTTAGCAAAAAAAATCAAAAATTTAGAAAAATCGCAACAAAAAAGAGAAGGAAAGTTTAAAGATAATCGTTTCGCAACTACTGAAGGAATTACACGAATGATCGATTATTCGTTGATACAAATCGACGATGTAGAGTATTGTATAAAGTGGAAGATATCGCCACTTGCCTTGTAAAGTATGGGATGATTTGGAAGTTGACCGTTAAAGGAACGCCAACTTAGGTTGTTGTTTTTTATCTATGATCAAGACGTTATAAATAGTTGTGTCTTTATCATGGTTACGGTCGGGAAAAAGTTTCTAGCAACTGGTATTTTAGACTTAATCTATTTGTTTTGTAATTTTTATTTAACAACAATTTACTTCTCTTTCCTAATGACTAGCCGTTGGTTTTACACGAATGAGGATTTGTACGAGCGTGCATGTCTATTCTGTCATTAAGGCCATATATGCATGTCTCAGCTGCCTCATTGGTTTATGACTTTTGGTGAAAGTTAGAAGGTTTCTACCTTATAGCATTCTTCATCCTAACCGTTGGTTAAATTCGAATGAGGATGTGATCGAACACACATGTTTATTCTGTCGTTATGGCCATGTATGTATGCTTCAGCTGCCTTGTTGGAGTGGTACTTCTGGTGAAAGATTGAAGAATGATCAACCCTAAGCCTTATCATATAAACCAATATTTACCTTTATAAACTTGTTACTCCTTAGCTTTAGCGGTGGAGATGTGTATCCTTGCCAAGCTTATGATAGAATACTCTTTACGAACGAGCAATTAAGAGAATTAGTTACATGTTACCACATAGATTAGTTGAGTGATTTGAGTGTTTTCATCTTCCTATTTCGTGAGGTGTTTGGTTGTGTACTTGTAATAGATCAAATAAATGCTTTAACAAAAAATATCCTTAGGGATACATTTTTATAAACTTCTAAAGGCTACTTGAGGACAAGTAGGATTCAAGTGGGGGGATATTTGATGACATCAAATAACGTCTATTTTATAGCATCATTTATCCCATGTAATTAACCCATTTTGTATAATTATTGCAAAGAATTGTTACTTAATCGTTTATATTTGAGAATTGCAGTAATTACAGAGTACTTGGTGAATATTAGCAAAAGGCGCGCATTCTGGAGCTTAAACAAAGATATTTTGAAGATTACTATTCTGACAACCAATACGCCGTATCCATCAAGGAAGATACGGCGTATCCGTGCCTGCACTCACCAAAGACCACAAAGGAAACAAGTTCAATACGTCGTATCCAGTGAAGCCCAATACGCCGTATTAGAGATATAGTATGTGAATATTCTGGAAGATATCAAACGTGGTCCCTACTCCAAGAAACCCCAATACGCCATATCCAATACCTTGGATACGCCGTATCGACACCGACTCCAGACCCTATAAATACAAAACTCAAAAACGAGTTTTAAGTGTGCTAAATCATATTCTCGATACCTAAACCATAAAAGTCAATTTTTAGAGGAGAAAAAGAGAAGAAGAGGTCTTGCAACGCATTCTAATCCATAAGAGACAACGTGTAATTTCTTATACTTTTGTAAAAGTTTAGTTTTTGGTATCATTCGTTAACTCGGTTAGTTTACCTTGGATAAGCCATTACTCTTGTATTAATTATGATGTTTGAAGGCTAATACCTTCGGGTATTAGCCATTATTATGAAGATCTGAATGTTTGGTTTTGTTTATATCTCGATTTCTTAATTTATCGTTGTATGCTTGTTTATGTTTACCAATATACATATTTACGTGCTTATTCAAATGGATCTAGTGATACGGACCAAGTAATCTAGATGTCGGGATAGCTCTTCATAGAGTAATTTATACATCTAGAATCATAGGATCATAAATATTGTCCTTCTAAATTCGTGCTAAGGATACGCTTCTGGCTTCATAAGTTAATCAGATATTGCCTTTGGTTTATTAAACATGTTGACTAGTAGGTGAATCTATATAATTTAACATATAATATTTTGATTCCATTGGATAGTTGGACAAGTGGACTACTAGAGTATAAATTGCCATTAAGCAGTAAGTAGGTAAAGTCTCTATGATCTAGGGTTTAGCAAGATCACCATTGCTTTAATCCCTAAGATAGATTATAATCAGCAAATAAGGATGCTTTATGCGAATACTTTAATTGTGACAGAACTAATGTGTCTAAGTCTTAGGATGAAGTCTCGCCTAAGTCTAAGAATGATATGCCTCTTCGAGATAAGTAATCATTGCACTGAATAAACAAACCAACTTCTAATCGGATTAATGATGGCTAATACAGTTTTCTATCATAAGGCTCGACCGCTCTTTTATCTTGTGTTAATTTGCTTATTTGGGTTAAAGTGTCTTGAATTGATTGTAGTCACCACCAAACCCGTGCCAGTCTCTCAGGCTAAAACCCCCTTTTATCTGTTAGAATTAGGATTAGAACTAACATAGGATTAGTATAGGTTTGATGTAGATTAGAATTAACTTAGATTAGATAACCAAAATATTAATAAATTGAGAGATTTAACCTCGCTTCAAGTGTTCGACACCCAACTTACCACGAATCTACTACCAACCGGGTACACTGTCCGTTAAAGTGTTGTTTTTGGTTAAGTCGGCAAAATATAAATTTAAAACTTGAATCATAAAAATATACACCACACAACGACACATCAAGTTTTTGGCGCCGCTGCCGGGGAGTAAAAATTAATCTTGATTTTTATTGTATATTTTGGTTTTTAACATTAGATCTAACCCTTAGGAGTAGTGTTAATTAGATTAGTGTATATTCTTATATATTCTGTATATTTTGTATATTTGTTAGTTTAATTGTTTGCTTGTATATTTATGTGTTTAAATTAATTGTTTTCCTAATACACTGTTTTGGTCGATAACTCGATACGGCGTATCCACTTCCATTGGATACGGCGTATCTAACTTTCTGCAACAAATTAAGAAATGTTTCTAAGGCTTTTATTTCCTATACTCTTATTTTGAACATTGTCCCAAATGTTCTTAAAAGTAACCGTAAACGAATAAAGGGAAAAAGAAAAGGTAAAAGAAACTAGTACCTTCTGGCTTTGCTTAATATTGGAGAAGAAACATATATCCTGACTGAAATCATCATCCAAGAATCGTCCACATGAAACTCCTAAGAATATCTGGGCTTCTCCTCATCAAATATAATACCCTCAAATCAAAGACAAGAAACAACTGCAACCTGGCAAAAATTGGCATGCTAATGAAATTCATCAATAATTTATTAGGGGTTTTTTGCACTACGAAAGCATAATATAGGATGAATGTTGCTAATGAAATGTGTTATTTTTTCGCAAGTTTTAGGAAAATTAAATGTTTAGGAAATAATCCAAAATTAATTTATAAGAATAAAAAAAGTACAACTTTACTGTAGCAGAACGCGATGGCCGCTTGATTAATCCTATGTCGTCCCTCCAACGTTTAAAGATTTTTTTTCTTTCTTATGATAATTTTTTGCACCCAAATTCTATTAGTTTATTTCCTGAAAAATTACTGCAAACACCACTAGAAACAATAACACAATCAAATGAACTCAAAACAACACATAAAACGCGAATTAATCTTAACTACTATTTAATATGCGTGAAATGGTTCGTAGAACCAAATTTTCCTTTACCAATATAATTGATTAAAATACATTGATTCAATTAAGAACCAATTAAAGACAAAACAAAGCATGATCACATAATTCAAACGTATAGAAACAAATGATAAAGAATTAAAACACATAACACTCCTAAAATGCGCAAAACTAAAAGTTTGGGTTGCCCCCAATAAGCGCTTGTTTTTGTTCGAGGTCATCGAGCCCTGACTTTACCACTTATGTAACAGTATAAAGGAGAGGGTTCCCCTACACTTATTAAGGTCAAGTGCTGGTAACAGTACATATGTAACACACATTTTGGTAAGAAGGAGCCATATGTTGAAAAAGTGGTTGTTAGATTATATGCTCCAAATGGTGTGTTTCTTTAATCTTACCCTTTCCTAATTCCATTATTTGGCTTTAACGGTAAACTAAGTCCTCTTAAGAAATTATTCTCTATCACCTCCTAATTTGAAAGATCAACACCTAGGGATCCACCTTGTCTTAATAAACCTAGTTTAAATCCATAATTTCTTAGGGTAAACTATACATGTTGAATAATACAATATATACCTTAGGTGGAGAGCGTCATGTGAGGTGAAGGTGGTGTATGAATGGTCAATTGTCTACTTCCTTTATCCTAAAACTATCCGGACTATGTGGTTTGATGGAGTGTTCAGACCATTTTCGTTCATCCCATACTTATATCTTAAGTTGAATAATTTAGTAAGGGTTTGGTTGAGGCTTAGTTAAATCAAAAACTAAGAACTGTCCCTAAACAAGAGAATGGTCAGATTACAAGTATCAAAGCCTAAACCTCTAGTTTCGTTATGGCCAGATAAGTCTATCTCCAATGGGATTCCATAGTCCATAACTTCTTTTGGGTAAAGTCACAGGTGGTGAGTGTACCCTCAATGATGGGAAGACTTTGGGTACTTGTAGGCTTGATTATCCACCTTATCCATGCGTAACCTGATCATCTCAAACTAAACCTTATCATTACTCAAATAATTCATTTGCTGAGCCTTCAAACTTGCTAATTCTGAGTCAGTACTTAAAACTTTAAAAAGGTTATCCCACTCTTTTTTTTATCCCTAGGAAAAATATATATGTTTTCCATGGCTCTTCATCACTTAATTCCCAAGTCCCTTCTGCAGCAGAGTAAAGTTCAAGTCCCTTTTTGGGTATAGTGTTACATTATAGTAAAATTTCAATTTGGGTCTAAATCGAGGCCATGTTGAGATTCGTTGGATAATTTTAAAAAATATCCCACACATCTAGATAAGATTCATCTTAATGTTGGTGGAACATCAATATGTCATTTCGAAGTTTAGAAGTCCTTCCCGGGGCAAAGAATTGAGCAAGTAAACCGGTAGTAAGATCCTCTCAAGTGGAGATGGATCCTACAGGAAGACTTTCAAGCCAATTGCTAGCTTGATCGCGAAGGGAAAATTAAATAACCCAGCGTGTCTCTTTCCCCTATTATGCAACAACAATCAAGTGAGTCCACAAGTCTTAGAAAATCCTTAAGATGTTGATTTGGATCTTTGGACCGAAGTCTATGGAATGAGCATCCGTTTTGCACCAACCAGATGGTGTTGGATCGTAGAGGCACCACATTGTTCCCATCGGGTAGCTCAATGGTATTTCGATAGCCTTTGTGGCTTGGTCTAGTTTAACACCCTCAATTTATATCAGGATTTGCGACCAACAATCGGGTGTTAATAATAAGTACAATAGTCAAATAATTATAGGGAATACTCAAAGAGACGTTATAAAAAATGTTCCCGTTCCATTAAAAGTTCAAATGCAAGCGTATCCCAACATAATAGAAACATGAGAAAGTGTTCAACAAAATATAACACATTGTTCTTGAGAAGTAAATCAAGTGTTTTTTTAAGCAAAATTCATTCTTAACGCACGTACTCCTCTTACGTCCCAAACTATAATCCTTAGCTTTGATTACCTAGATTAACATCTAAAAAGTCAACAGACATTGAGTAAATTCATAGGTTTTATTAAACCAAAAAATTTAGAACACAAATATTAAATCATACAAAAACTTGTGATCAAAACAAAGTTATATATATATATATTAATATATAAATATAATATATATATAATATATAAATATATATAGATATATATATAATAAATATAATATAAAATATATAAAACCCACAATATTTTTAATCAATATAAATATCGCATCTATTAAGATGCAATGTACAATCTACTATTATATATAACTCGCCTTTTTCCAGGGATATTTTTTCGCTTTATTACATTACGTACTTTGCAATATCTCAATTGTATCATTCCATTGCATAACTAAAGTTAAACTACTCACGCAACCTATCTATGGCAATCCCTATTCTCATATAAATCAAAAAATCATCATAACTTTCAAAGTTAATATCATAATATCATTTTTACAAAGTACATTACTCATATAATGTGTCATTTGCAACATTATATCAAAACGGGCTTTAAACCGTTATCGTAAGCCTCTAAACCCTAACTTCATGAAAGGTTAACATCTAAAGTGAATGCACAAGCTACTAAAGCATATGTACAAACAATATACATCTCATTTTAAATAAAAAATCTCTTCAAGTCAAGGTACAAGTCTTTAAAAGCTCAATATACAAGTCATTAAGCATGATCTCCAAAATAGCTGTTTTACCTTCGTTTTTATTCTATTTTCTTCACCATCATTTATGTACAAGCTACTACACTCAATATACAATGTGTAAACCCTAATTATTCTATTCATAAGCTTTTATACATCTTATTGCACTCAAAACCCTAATTAAAAACCCTAAACCCTAAAACCGAGCTAGTTTCTAAACCATGACTCGTTTCTTGATTTTCATCCATTGTAAACCCAAATCAACACTCAAATAAGTTGTAATAACTTAATTTACAACATTCTAAATCATATTTCATCATCATTTCATCATTTTACTTCAATTATACAAGAAATAAACCTAGAAAACCCTAATTATGCCCTAATTGGAACTTTTGACCCGTTTACTCATTTTCTACCCATTTTAACCTAAACCACCTATCAACTTTTGATTATAATCCTTAATATAAGTCTTAGGATCAGTAACCTATCATTCCTAATCAAATATACACGAAATCCAAGTTTGAAAACCCTAATTGAGCCTTAATGTACCCAAAACCTAAAAAAGTGACCCATTTTGAAAGTTTTTCTTGTAACCAAGCACCTCAATGACAAGAACCTTACCTCCCTAGCTGCTTACAAGCACCTATCATCAAATATCTTCCTCATTTATTGTTAAAAACTGATCACATGGTTCCTTGTTTCACCATTCTTAGCCGTGACATGCAAAGGGATAACCAACTCATCAAAGCTAGTTTATAGCTTAACCAACACATCCTATAGACCCTCCTCATCACCCTCTAGACCTTCCATATGCCCCATCTCAGATTATAAGCTTACCTTGGCCCTTAAGGGTGGTTCGACTATAAATAGAAGCCATAACTCTTCATTTCACTTCATCCCCCACTTCCTCCTCTATAACCCTTACATAGCAACAATCATTTACTCTAATAGATCCTAATAGGTCTTAAGAAGGCTAAAGTTCATAAAGGAAGCAAAATAAACCAAGAAACAAAGCCCTAGAGTCGTTATTCTAGGCGTACGAAGCTAAAAGTCCTGATTTTGACCCGTTTCTAAGCTATAAGCTCAAACCAGGTTCTCTAAGCTTATAATCTGTTGTCATACCTTGATAATATTTATATGATCATGCTAAAATCATAATATAAAGCTTTGAACTCAAAAACCTATGTGTTTTACCTTTTTGATCCAAAACTGTACACTCGAAACCCTAATTTTATGTTTTTGCTTAATCTATAAGCTTATAGCCTTGTAACCTATGTTATTAAATCTCTCCAATAAGCATGCTTAATTATCATTAAAATAAGTGCTTTGATAAGTCATGAAAGAATTTGAACTTAAAACCCGCGCGTTTTCATTTTAAAACCCTAATATGATCCGTTTTGCTTCCTAGCTTAACGAATCGTTATTTTAAACTTGCGTTGCGTTAAATCTTCATATTTTAGTTTATTATAACTTATAAATGTCTATTGAAATGTGAAAATAAGCTTGCATGACAATTTGGGCATGTTTTGTAAATATTATCCATGCAAGGGGTATATATCATAACTTTCAAAAACTTATAACTAAAAGGACTAAAAGTGTCATTTTATCAAAGTTATAACTATAGGGGTCTATTATGTCACTTTTTAAAGTGCAAGGTTTACTTGGTATATCTTCTAAACTTGAAGGACCAAACTCGTAAAAGTGCAAACTCTAAGGGTATATTTTGCCACGTTTCATACTCAAGGGTCTAAAATATAACATTTTGAAAAAGCATAAAAACACATTCAAAACATTATCAGACATAACTTTAATTAATGCTTGACGTGCTTAACATTTCCAAATATTAAAACTTGGTAACTTTCTTAATTACTCTCGGGATTATATTATTTTATATTATATTTTAGGTATATAAAACTACGAATCAGCTGCTCCATCCAATGCTTCATCACACCCTGATGTTCCTCCTGATACATATGTTGATCCAACGGTTGCTCCTACACCTGTTTTTCGGTCATCTGGACCTAGGATAAGAAGTCGATCAGTTGATGCTGATATCAAGACATATAGCACCAGAAGAAAGTCTCTCGCCCCAAGGAAGATGCCCTCTTCTGAAGTGGATTTGACTGCTCCTGATAAATCCTTCATTCACGTGCTCTCTGATGATTCTGCTGGGAATGCCAACTCTCCCTTTTGGCATGCATTTGCTGCATGGGAAATTGTTCCTACTGGCTTGGGTGATGTCAATGCTTTATACTTCACTGATAAATCTACCAAATTCTTTACTCATCTTCGAGAGATTCTGCACTTGCTTGATAGACAGGATTTGTCTAAGTTATATGGCATGGTTGTTAAGCATTATGAAGTTAATCCTATAGCTGGAAATGGATTGCTTTTGTGGGGAGATCTTTATGTTTTGTTTGACTCTACTTCTGGTGGTTCAAGTGTTGAAGTTTGGAATGATCAGCAGGAGTGGGTTATTTACAGATGGAAATTGTTTCCATTTTCTGGTGTTCATGTGCTAGAAACATTTGCTGGCAAGATCTTGTACATGTTTGCTGATACACCATATCCTCTTTCTGTTTCTCTCATGAAGAAGATGCTGAAGCATAAGTTGGAAGTGGAGATAGATGGTGTAGGGAATGACATGACGTATGATGTGCAACTGATTCAATTCATTAAGAATCAGCTTGCTTCTTGTGTTCCTTCTGATTGATTCTGGTATCTTGTTACTACCTTGTATATATTTTTATTACTTTTGGTATGTATAGTTTTGTTTTTGCAGGTCACTTTGCATGGTTTTTGGGGTTTTTGTGGTTTTTGGATGGTATCACAATGTTTTGAGTTGCTACTGAGCTTAAATCCTTTTTGGTTCAAAATTTGGTTTTCATGTGATAAATATTTTGGTGCAAAATGTTTTTATGGCATCTTGATTTCAACGTTTCTCTTTTAGGGTGCAACATCATTATGGGTATCAATTCCTAGGTCTTCGGGCTAGAATTAATTGACTTTTGGTTTCAATTCCCAGGTCTTAAACTAGAATGAATTGATATAGTTGTAATGGTTTGCTTAAAACCATAGGGTCTCTCAACTGACCTATGTTTCTTGTACCAATTAGTTAAGATGGTTTACAGTCCACCATGGGAATAACCCTTTCTGGGTCCCAAGGATTGTCTAGCCCACAAGCAAACGGCTATGTGGTAAAGGCTTATAAAATCCGTTGATGGTTGCCAGGTTACCCAAAACTGGATGGTTATCACTTGCCGTATTCTTGAAATGAAAAGTGGCTAGTCCTGAGCAAACGGCTCCATGTAAAGACAAATCAAATCCGTTTTTGGCTGTGATGACTTGCCCAAAGTCATATAGTACTCAACCCACTATGATTCATGTTCGGAGTGGTTGAAAATGGTTCCAATCTTCCATGGCATTCCTTTTTTTAGGACCCTATAGATTGGCTAGCCCAATAGTAAATGGCTACTTGGTAAAGGCTTCATCAAATTCATTTATTTTTGATGATCCACCTCTTCCAGGAGTTAACACACCATGGAAAGTGATGAGAATAGTTATAACCTGAATTGATGACTCTTATGCTGCTGTGGAGTTTCTGCGTTCATGCTATGGAATTCATTGTTGCTGCTGGAGTGCTCAAGTTCAAGTTATTTTGCTGCTGTTTCAATCCTCAAGCTTACACGTCAAGATCTATCTAGAAACTAGACATTAACTATGTCAAAATCCAGTTTAGGGGAGGATTGTTAGGAATATTTGTATTTATTAGTTCCTACTGGTAGGTATGTAGTTCCTACTGGTAGAGTAATTGCTACTGATAGTGTAATAGTTGCTACTAGCGGGTATGTAGTTCCTGCTGCTTATGATATTAGTCCTGGTAGAGTAAAGTAATTACTCCAGGATAAGTTTAGTTCGTTTAAACTATGGATAGGCATGAGATGTAGTAGATAGACTCATGAAATCGTATTTCTAGGAGAATTAGTTTAGGGTTTCATATCTATAAATGAAACCACATGGTTTAGGTTTGGGAAGACGATTGAACAATCAAGAAATAGTTTTATGATTAATAGAAAAGATCCATAGAGGATCAAAGTATTGTTCTTAGTAATTCTTCTTTAGCACTATTGTTTATTTTCCGCGTGAACAATAAGTTGTGTTTTTAGACTCTCACAGGGTTACTTTTGATTACATTAGTACTCTATATCCTTCACAGGCTTAAAAGATCTATCTAGGGCTGAGACCTACACAGTTATTGATATAAATACTAGAAAATTTCTTAAGGCAAAGTAATACTACAAGCTCGTATGTCCTAAACATTATCCAATCATTAATACTCTTTAATCATTAGATCAATTTTTAGTCTTGTAGAATAGAGCTATTTATCAAAACTTTTTTCAAGTTCTTGGAAGATTCCTTCCACTTTTCAAATCTAGCTAATGTCGCTTCAAACTTAACTTCCCATTCTTTCTTTTCTTTTTGTGCCTGGTCATATAATTTTTCAGTATAGCACAGTGTGTTAGTGGTGTTTTCTAGATTAGCAGATAAAATCCTAATCTTTTCTTCTAATGCAATCTGAGTTTTATTGTACCAATCTTTTGTATTCTGATGTTTTAACAGCATTCTGATATGCCTGAACTTTAATGTAACAATCATTGTACAATCTATCAAGGGATTATTATATACATTATTCAGACATTACTTTTTTAGAATCACAGCCAAGAGGACAATTTTGTACCTTAGGAGAAATCCCCATCATAGCAAACTCAGCAGTAGCATCAGAAACATCAGCACCACCATTATCAGCATGAAGTCCAGCCATCATCCCATATACCTTCTCAACCTCACCAGTCTTGTTTTCTGCCGCATGATCCGACCAATTCACCATGGAATCAACTGAGACCAAAGCTTTTGGTTCGTCTGTTTTAACTTTATGTGACTTTAAAAGTAAGAATACCTTTGGGGTCTTTTAGCTAGTTTGGTCAAATAAAGTGGAGTTGTTATAATTACACAAATAGCTAAAAAAATAAAGGACTAACAACGTGTACATGTCGTTGGGATTTAATAACTAGGTAACCACTTAACTACGAGTATGCAACAAATGGATCTAGCTTGATATTAAGAATTAACACACAAATAAAGTAAGAAACACTAACCTTTATAAAGTCAATGAACGAGAATCTTGATCTTGAAATCTTTAGTAATTAAATTATCACCTCTACGGTTGCATACACAACACGTCGAACAAGTACGCAACAATGCTAGTCATAACTTCACGAGCTTCAAACACCAATAGTGTATGATTCTTTTATTTGAACTGAAAACCAAACAACCCTTGTATGTAAAACCAAAAATCAGGAAACCCTATATAGGGTTTTACCAAATTCGGTTGGAGGAGAAAATCAAGAACCGAAAACCCTAATTTGGGTTCTTGTAGTTGTCGAACTAAGGAGAACCAAAACACCACCAAAAACCCTTGAAGAGGGTTTGTAAGTTGTCGATCTTGTGGAGATCAAACTGCACCGAAAACCCATTAGGGTTTGTAACCGAAAATCATCTAGGTGGAAAAGAGAGAGAAACCAAAAACCCTAATGTGGGATTTTTGGTCGCGTATAGGGAGAGATGAAAAGCACCGATTGATTGTGAGTGTGTGTTATGAATGAATGAATTATGAGGCTAGGGGTGGGTGTTTATATAGGCACCAAACACTAGATCTAGATGAACTAGGAAACCTCTAATTCTCTCCTTATCACAATATCTCTTCCTTAATTATAAAATTGATCCCAAAACCCTTCTAGAAACACCTTAGGGGCCGGCCTCATTAGGACACCCACAAGGTTTGGGTTTTGACAATTTTATTCCTTCGGTTCACGTTTAAATATTCATTAAGTTAGTTATTAAAATATAACGGTAACTAACGGTTATTTAAGCTATTATGTGAAGCATATTAAACCTTTAATAATAAATAAATATTAAATGTTTAATAAACGTACTTTTCATGTCTTAACATGTGTGCCCCCAATAGGCTCACGTATTTTTGGTCATATAACATGCGTATTCGACTCCCACTCTCCAACAGCTCCCACTTGGGAGTAGGAGTAGCATGCTCCATTTATACCATCAATGGAAACGTCTAGCAACACTCGCATTGCCATAAATTAGAAATACTTAAGATGTTGTTTCAAGAAAAACTCTCAGCATAATGGTTATGTATTACTTGCTATCATCATCCTTTTGTTACAGATATCGTTAAACCATAGATATGGATCCTAACTCATTCCATATAGTTTAACTATTTAGTTTCTCTTTATAGAAGTTAATTCAGATATGCAAAATGTAATTAAGTATCATCTTAAATTACCCTTTAGGTATGGCCATACAATTATCTGATTAATTCTGGAGAGACGCCAATGGTATCATACTGCAATTAAACAATTGGAGGAACAAATTCTTTATTGACTACAAGTGTTGTGGATGTTGTTTCACGTCACTTCCAAGAATAGCCTTTATAACTACATTTTTCAGGATAGCATTTTACTTATAATCAAAAAGTGGTATCCACACATACAGAACTAGCTTGCATCTCAAGTCTAAGGATGATTTATTTAACCATTTTCGATATTTTACTCATGACAAGGATCCAAAAGTAAATATTCAAAGGTTGGGGTATCCAATATGCATCCCTTATAAATAACATGTGAGTTGGGTAGGAACAATCCACAGATTCAAAATGTATAACCAAAAACTCATGTTTGTCTTAATGTAACAATATTCCCATATTGCTAATGACAATAAACATTTTTAGAATAATAATATTATTCAAGGATTAAACATGCAAATATAGAACACAGTAGTATAGATGAAAACGATCATACCAAGTATATCAATTCATTATTTAAATACAACTGTTTTCAGTTCCATTATCTAAACACTAAAAACAGATCTACATAAGACTAATTAGTAAGTTGAAATCTAATGTTTCCAACATTCTTAACTCTTTCTTTGCAAGAAAACTAAATAGTCATCCGAGTAAACTTTCCGAATACTTGTTTCAAATTCACAAATTGTGAGGGATTTGAATGATATGATGAGTGTCGTATTGTACATTTGCATACTATTGCAAGTGTCCTAGTATGAAAATGTCACAGTACTTTATGTGGTATTTGAAGTCATCTACATACCTATCTGAGACAGTCATCTTTACACTTTCTTAAAATGTAAAGTATTCTCATTCTTTAATGTGTAATGCAACAATGCTCTTAGCTGAGCATATCTAGTTAGCAGATTTATCATAAATGATGAAATCCTACTTTAACCAGGGTTGATTATCCTCTAGCATCAGTGTACACAAACAACAGTATGCCTTATATAATTTGTAAATGTTTGTTTTAACAGTCATCTAAATACTCTCAATTAGATATTGTTGTCAACTCATTTTTCTCTTGTGCAAAAGTAACAACCAGTCTCATACACAATATAATATATATAATGAATCCTTAGTTTAAAAAACACACGGTTTCCATTCATGTATTAAATTATCTCAAGTGAAATATATCATTTAGGACTTGCCTCAATGATATATTGCATTAAGCTGGACTTAATCACCACATATGTTTATTTCAATAAACATTTATTCCAATGTGGTTTGTTTTATTTCCTAAATTCCCAAGTGAAGTTACATTCCAATCTCAAGGATTAACATCTAGCTTTGATGGAATGATGCTTTCAATATGTTACACAACATATAAATTTTAAGGAAAAACATAGTGCTCCCACTTGATGTCAAGTGTACTCAGGAGTTATCTTAATTTAATCAAAAATCATATTGTAATTAAACTTAAGATTTTAGCTCCTAGATGCATGATCTAATCCACATTTGGATTCTCTTATCTTGTATATTTTATAAATATTATTTTGAACTCATAACCCTTTTTGATTACACACCGTCATCGCATAGGTAATCATAAAGGAAAAAGTTATAAAACTTAATTTCCATATTCCATATTCAAGGAAACATATATGATAATTAATTATCTTTATATAATTAATGCGTGTAGAAAGAAAGATTTAATCACAGTCAATTGCTTGAGTAAGACTAAAACTCTTATCATCGGTCAGACATTAATATGTATATAATTTTGCCCTTATGAGTCTTTCTTAAAAAGAAACTCACTCTAACCTCATAGTTTAACTGTTTGGTGAAAGATCAATCAAGCTCAAAACATTGATTGTCTTTTAAGGACTGTATCTTATTATTTATAGTTCTAAGACATTTATCATATTCAAGATATGATAATTCATCTTATTAGTTAGCAGGTTTGCTCTGACCTTCTAACGTATATTCCTAAGCATTGATATTAAAATATTACTCCATTGATGAGGCATCCTTGCGGATTTATGAATGAGAGTTACATTATACTTTGGTTTGACATTTACATGTTTAGCCTTAGTATGACATCAGCAAGTGAATACAGAAGGTTATGTATTTTGTTCTTGAATATCTTCAAAATCTATAGATACTCCCACTTACTTTTGTAAGTAAAGTCAATTCTCTTAATACTAAGTATTTAAGCAACAATAAATTGTTCTTACTTTGGAAACATAAAACGCATTTTACAATTCTCATCTCTAGCTTGTTAATAATATGATTCATAAGATATTAACAAGTTTTAGAACTTTACTCAAGACATAATGGGATTCATCCCAATCCATAAAATAGATGATGTCTTGAATACCTTCTAGGTTGGAACTATATTGAGTATATACATGACACACGCAATTTTCTAACCTTGATAGATTTTGAAGGTAGAGCAATTAAAGTTATCAGAAATCAAACAATATGAATATAGTTTGTTTCAACATATTAGACATACAATAATAATGTGGTGTTCTATGAATATTGGAATTGTGAGACTACATCAGAATTCCTTAGATAATGTAATTCTCTTTGGATTAAATACTTGTCAATTGGGTCAAGCCAAATTGAATACATAGTATTTTAAAACCAAGTGCATGCTATAATGTATATTTCTTTGAATAGTACAAGAACTTTATGTCAATGTGTTTACAAGAAAACAAAACATGTCAAGTATACATTATAAGTCTTTAAATAATTCAAGGACCTTATTGTTTATGTGCTAACAAGAAGGCATAACAATTTTACTATTTACTTTATGTTATGAGCCATTGATAAATTCAAGGAGTTTATAATTATGTCTTAACAAGTAAACATAATTATATTAACTAGAGTAATTATGAACACAAACTATTGAGTTTAATAGTAATTTCAAGTTAATTTCATACTTCATAATTATGATTTGATAATTGAATCATAATTGTATTGACTAAAACATGTAGTCAATGTGCTAAAGTAGCTTTACAATATATCTCGACTTTTAAATGTAATAGGGCAACTTACATCTTGTGTGTTTAAGACCTAGTAGAATTATTAGCTTTTTTACCTTGCGGTCAAGAGAAACCAATAATCATATTGTTATATGTTTTTCCTTGCACACACTTAAGATTTCTCCCACTTGTGTATGGTACAACATTATTTAATGTAGACAAATAATATGACAAGCACTCGATTGTATAAACAATATGATAGTGTCATAGATATTACAAGTAGATTTTGAACCATAACGTTTAATAAGGAATTGTGGATTATTATTCTATATATAACGTTTCGGAAAGCAACATTAGGAAGGCAACGTGTTATCTTTAAAATAAAATGCAATTTTCCTTAAAACTATAGTTGTTCATATTCGAAAAGTAATGAATTATTTCAAAGCAAGCTAGAAATAATATGGGTAACTAACAAGAAATAAATCTTTGTAGCTCCCACTGAATTTGACAACATTACATGAATGTCATTTCAGTAATAAAACGCAAAGCTCCCATTAGATTTGCCAACATTGTAAATGTTACATCACCAGTAGAAAGCAAATAGCGATTTATTTACTTTCCTACTCTCTTAGAATGCCTACAAATAGCAATGTACTTAGGTATTGAACAGAGTATATGAAGTTCTACTTATGTAGATGAGGGACTTGCCATTCATGCTTTCATTAACTTGAACATTTAGCATGCAATTCCTCCTTTATCGATTTGCCTAGCCACAAGGGTGTTTAGCACTATAAGGAATCAAATGAATCCAAGAAAAAAAATACCTAGAAGACTTGCTAGTAATTTTTTTACTCATTGCGGTTTATTGAGAATTCCTCTTATTAACATTTAAAACTCATATATCGTCTTGACAAGTGCAAGATGTCATTATTTTGGTAGCTATAAACAAAATGTTCTCTAGTTACACAAAATATTTTTTCTTTCAATTATTTCATAACCGAAAAAGGTAATGAAAGATTGTAAGTGAGTTTAAATATAATGAAAAAATTTCAATTGTAATCTTATCTTAGTTTTGTCAAGCAAGGAGAAGAGATAGGAGTAAGTCTCACTCTTCTTACCAGGAAAAGAGACTATGTTTGTCCTTTTAAGAAAACAAACTTTCGTTTACGAATTATGTTGCAATAACAGAATTAATCAGAACATAGAAAGTTCAATTTTAGTATTTTCGATAATTAAATTCTTAAAAGAATTAACTACCTAATTAATTTACTGATAAGACTAAGATCCAACTTGACCTCCCACTTATTATCGGAGGTCCGACTAGCGTGTAAACAAGTAAGGCAAGAGGTAAGCAGCGTGCATTAATTTTATTGAAATGTGTTAGGTCTTGTTTATCTTGAATCATACATTATCACCCATGGAAGCTTAGAGAGAATAGGAGAGGAGGGAACGTATTCAAATTTCAAATGTTATAAATGGAGGGAAAAGGGAAAATGTTTATTACAAGAGCATCACCCTCTAATGATGATTAAAAGGGTATTTATATGAGAAGGAAGGAGCCTTCCCTTCCTTTATTTTTCACTTCTAGTCCCTAATCTTTGGTAATTATGCTATTTCTTTCTTTTAGCATAATATACCTTATTACAAGCTACTTTATTCTAAACAAAATAAAGACAATTAACTAAATATAACTAAACCACATAATCGACACTTTTTATAAACCTAACAATCTCCCCCTAAGGGTCAATTATTCTAGGCGTTCTTTTCTAGGTCCAAGTGGTCTTTCATTCACATACATCTCACATCTTCTCATTTGATTAAGATACTTCAATCTTACTTCAATCTCTTCTTCAAACAATTTCAGATACTCAACTTCATCATTGGTGAGTTCTCTTTGTACATAGCCATACTTCACATCATTATTGTAACTCTTTAATCCTTCTAAGACTTTGTTCAGTATCGCATCACAAAACTTATGAATCTTTAAATGTCTCGTCACCCTTTTCTCTTTCTTGCTATTCTTGTATATAATTCCGTACACGGGCTCATAGATGATGGAGAACATTTTGTGCTTTTCAACTCCTGGGAAAGATATTGTTAGTGCAGTGAGGTTAACTTTCTGTTGATAGGTTTCGATTCCAAGTTGAAAATCATGCACTCTTTCCCATATCACTGAACTTCTGATGAATACTGATAAAGACCATAGCAACCCTGTTTCTGCATAGTCAGGAACCTTGCCATTCATAATCAGCAAATATATATCCCCAATATCATTCTTATTGATATGCTTGTATCGACACAATGCACTCATTAGCTCTTCTTGCAACTATCTCTGTGATAAACTTGTGTTCATGACCCAATTCCCAGTATGTCTTGATGACTTGAATGATCTTTGAATTTAAATAAACCTCTTCCTTTGGTTTTCCAGGCTCTTTCTGTTTCTTTATGTAGAAGATCTTCGCATGCGGATTCTTCCAATGTTCAAAACCATATCGAGCATAAGGATTAAATTTCTTAACACACTTATTTACCCATCTGGAAGTTCGTTCTTCAATATCATCATTATTGAAAATAATTGTAGGAAACTTATGATGTGAGAATACTATCTTCTCGGGCCCTGAACTTCCTTTCTTCAGATACAAAAGATCTTGATTTATCAGAGATAGTTCTAGAGCTTCAGGATCTCTATAACAGCTTTAAACGAGAGGTGTGGTCTTTCGTGGATATGAAGAGACAAGAATTTCCTTTCTACTTTCCCCAACAATGTCACTTTTCCAGAAATTCTTCATCTGATCAATATGATATTGATGCTCATCTCCTGAAGTACATCTTTGTCTCAACATCTCATTAGCCATTTCTTTAACTTTGCTTCATCAATAGTCAGTGATACTTCTTACATAATATCTTGTGACACTTGCTTCGTCGGTATTTCATCATCATCTAAAGCATAAGAATCAGTCTAAAAATCATAATCATCTACTTGCTCTTGATTACCTAAAGTTGATGGACCTCGTTCCTCTTCATTGACTTGTCTAGACGATGACTCTCCAGACACATATGCTTCGTACTCAGATGTGTTCTGCCGCTTTGCACTATTCTCCCCCTCGGGATGAGCATCATCATGAGGATCGTCCTGAACTCTTGGGCGAATGGCAGACGGTCTACATGTAGTTTGTGGTACCTGAAGATTCTTAAACTTCATCTGAAGTGCAAGCCATATTGCTATGTCTTGTTATTGCATTTGAGGATTGTCTTTCATAGAGAGATATAGCTGATATTGTTGTTCTGGAACAAAGAGTGTTTGAGTTGGATGAACATGAAGGATGTGACTGATATGTGTGAAAACACATATCTATTTTATATCAAAATTGACCCTAAAAAGACCAAAATTATGCTTTAAATACTTGAATATTGCTTGTTTTGTCTTTCTTATTGTGTAGGTACGGATAAAGCAAAAACCACAAGAAAACAGTTAAAACCGGGCAAACTCAAACACGGGAACGGAAGAGCCCGCAAGAAGCCGGGAGGAAACTATCAAAATCAAACCCTAGTCAAGCCTTGGTCAATTCTCAGTCAACCCAAGTCAAACACAAAAAGACAAAATCCCAAA
>BQNB010076732.1:0-31067 GCA_026074375.1 Tanacetum coccineum
ACTTGTGTTCTCTTTTATCTCTTACAAACTCTATGGATTCACTCAACATTATTGTTGACTTTTTAAGCATGTTTATCTCTGGAAATCAAGGGTGAAGGATGCTGTATACGAGGAGTCTGCGCTAAAAGTTTTAAAGAACTTGTATTTTGTTCCATTTTATAAAACTAATCATCCATGATATGGAAAAACTTATGTTATGAATTTGGTAACGTTTCTGTGGGACGTATGTTGATTACTCTGAAACTTCTTTAAATGGAACAATGTTTTTAAATGCCTCTTTTCGAGTCGTTTTCTATATCTTTATGCAATTGTACTATGAATTAACACCCAATGTTGTATATTCCGCTGCGTGAAAATTTGGGGGTGTTAAACTTGAGTCGGGTAAGAACAGGCAGACGAAACTAGATAAGTCCCCAATTTTGGATTCTTAATCATATCTCTAGGTAATGTGCCTGTTATTTGATCGGTGATGGCTTTTAACATAGTGTCTATTTTGTTAGTCATCTCACCTTGTTGTTGTTTGAAATCGGCTTCAAACTTGGACAATCTAGCATCTTGAGATGCCATGAATTCAAAAACCAGTCCTTCTATATTTGATTGATTGTTAAAATTTTGAGGATGGTTGTTGAAGGAATGGTTCAGGATTGAACTGTTGGATTGGAACTGGTTTGGTGGGTTTGAGAAATTATTTTAGGAATTTTAGGGTTGTCTCCACCTAAGGTTTGGGCGACTTTTTCATGATGGATTGTAGGTGTCACCAAGATTGTTTTGCTTAGGCTTGAAAGTATACCATTTACCCCCCGCTTCATCGGTACACGAGGATGGGTATTCAACAAAGGCTTGTTCGGGGTCTTTTATGCAATACTAAGTGTCGTGAGGACCACTACATATTTCACATGGGTAGTGATTTTATTTACTTGGGTAGGTCGTGTCGGAGCAAGATGAGCTTCCATCAAGCGTTGGACTTGATTTTTGAGCTTAATTTGACGGCGGTCGGATGTACTCGGGACATCTTGAGGCAATGCGATTTCCTTGACTGGCTTAGCAAAATCCCTTGGGTCGTTCCAACTTTCGTTGTCACAGAGGGCGAGGTCCTCTAATAATGCCCAAGATTCTTCAGCGTTGAGGTCACGAAGCCTACCGCCGGCCGATTGGTTAATGGTTTGTCTTATGACGGGATTGACATGGTCATAAAAAATTTGGACTTGGAGCCAAAGGTCAATGCCATGATGAGGGACTTTTTGGAGTAAGTCCTTGAAACAAGTCCATGCTTCAGATAAAGATTCTCCATGATGTTGTTGGAACATTAGGATATCATTGCGGAGTTTTGCGGTCCTTCCCGATGGAAAGAATTGAGTAAGGAATTGGGTAGTAAGATCCTCCTATGTGGAGATGGATCCTGTAGGAAGACGTTCAAGCCAATTGCTAGCTTGATCGCGTAGGGAAAATTGAAATAAACGCAGGCGCATTCTTTCCCTATTTTCACCGTCAAGGTCAAGTGAGTCCACAAGTTTAAGGAAATCCTTGAGGTGTTGGTTTGGATCCTCGGGCCGAAATCCGTGGAATGAGCATCCGTTTTGCACCAACCGGATGGTGTCGGATCGAAGAGGTACCACGTTGTTCCCTGCGGGGAGCTTGATGGTATTCCTATAGCCCTCATGGCTTGGTTTGGAGTAATCTCCTAGAGTATGGATAGGATTCTCATCTCCCATGGTGGTTGACGAGAATGGGTTATGAAACAGATAACACAAAGAAAAGATAGACTACAAGAAAGCTAATATGCGGGAATTAAATCTTACTTGTAAGGATTCAACCAAGTAGATTTAAGCTAAACTATGATCAATACCTAACTATTCCTCGGCAACGGTGCCAAAAACTTGATGTGCGGTCATCGTAGGACTTCCACAAGAAGTTTTACAACTCCCTAGGCAGTGTACCTAATCGTTGTATCGTAGTATAGGCAAGGCTCGGGGGTTGTTATTGTTCTTTATGGGAATAGCACTGTGAAGGCTGGATCGAATGTTCACTAAGGTCTAAAGGTTAAAGGAAGATTTTTTTTTTTTTTTTATGTTTTATAGAAAGCAAGTAAACTTATGGTTTTGAGAGTTGGTTTGTATTAACTAGTTATACTTTTAATCTAATCTAATAAGGAGATAATTATACAACGAAGCGTATTCACTTGGGATGCACTACTCCTTGCTATCTATCCAATTCTACCTATTGCTTTGTCTCACTTGAGATGTAATGTGTAATTATTTTCTAAGTCATGAACGAATTATACGAACCCGCCATCTACTTAGTATTCCTTACTTGATTTGTCAAGCCAAGATCACAAAAATACCTATTCTAATGGTTCCAAATGAATAAGGGGTTTGAGGGTAAGAGTTTGTGAAATGAGGGAGCCAGGAAGGGTATTTATAGGTTGTTTGGGGGCCAAAGTACGTAGCACAAACTTATTTGTGCGTCGCACATAGTGTGTTAATGCTATCTTCATTTAATTGCATTTAATTTTTCTACAGACTCAAAAGTGCGCCGCACTTTGGCATTTTCAGCTCTTGGACCAAAAATCAAAGTTGTAGAGAATTGAATTCCTCTTCCGTGGTCGCTTGAACCAACTAAAACGGAGTTTGTATGACCGAGTTATGGCCAAAGCAGTGAACAGGTGTCGGGAAGCATTCAGCTTTAGTTCTTTCTTCGTTTAAGCTTCAAATCTTCGTGTATTCTTCCGTTTTTAAAAGGAAATAGGAAAGTTAGCAATTGAGTGAGGTAAACAGAAACAACAATAGGGACAACACCCGCCATAACCAGCAGAACAATCAAAGGCAGGGTAATGCGCGAGCAATGACCACCGCCCCTGCTGAGCAAGGTGGGTATGCTGGGAACAAACCGCTCTATAATCGTTGTAAAAAGCATCACTTTGGTTATTGCAATGTGGTATGTAACAACTGTGGAAAGGCAGGCCACATGGCACGAGATTGTAAGGGCAAAGCTATAGTACGTGGTGCTTAACACTACGACCACTTGTGACGTGTTATGACTGTGGAGAAAAGGGACACACAAGGAACTATTGTCCGAAGAAAAGGGATCCACAAGGGGTTGAAGAAGCTTAGTGGACGGGCTTACGTGATTAGAGATGGCTGAGAAACAACAAGAACCCTAATGTAGGACGGTACGTTTTTACTCACCAACCGTTTGCAACTGTATTATTTTGACTCAGGATCTGACAAAAGCTTTGTGAACACTAATTTTAGTCACCTGATAGACACTAATCCAGTTAAACTAGACACTAGCTATGAAGTGGAATTGGCCGATGGAAGGGTCGTTAGTACAAATACTATCCTAAGAGGATGTACCCTGAACTTGTTAAACCACTTATTTAAAATTGACCTTATGCCCATTGAGTTGGGAACTTTTGACGTAGTTGTTGGGATGGATTGGTTAGTAATCAAGACGTCGTTATCATATTGTGGCAAGGTAAAAGTAGTGGCATATTTACCCGTCATGGAACAAGACACTGGTAATGAGGGCGACTGTGGTAGTCCCGAACTGAAGATAATTATTCCTGCATTTAAGGCAGTAAATACATCAAAAGAGAAGGACATCAGTTAGATCTGGAACATGTAACCGAGAAGGAACCAAAGGAGAAACGTTTGGAAGATGTACCGGTGATTCAAGATTTCCCCGAGGTGTTTCCTGACGACTTACCGGGACTCCCACCACCTCGGCACAAGATAATCATGGAATTTAAAATTGAATTGTTACGGGTGACTGCAACTGTTGCATGAGCCCCATACCGATTGGCACCATCCGAACTAAAGGAATTGGCGGACCAGTTGCAAGAATTATCAGAAAAAGGGTTTATTCGTCTGAGCTCGTCACCATGGGGAGCTCCAGTATTATTCGTTAAGAAGAAGGACGGATCATTCCGTATGTGTATCAATTACCGCGAGCTAAATAAGTTGAACAGGTCAAGAAGAATCGGTATCCACTTCCAAGGATTGACGACTGTTTTCGATCAACTTCAAGTTCCAGTTATACTAAAGATTGATCTACGGTCTGTGGTTTCATCAACTCCGAATTAGAGAATGAAGACATTCTATTACTGCTTTGCTGGACTAGGTACGGTCACTATGAATTTCAAGTAATGTCGTTTGGTCTAACCAACGCTCTGCAGTATTCATGGATCTAATGAATCGAGTGTGCAAGCCATACCTGATAAATTGTGATTCGTTATTCATTGATGACATACTTTTCTACTCCAAGAATAAAGAAGGAGCGCGAAGAACTCTGAGATCATTTTAGAGTTGCTCAAGAATGAGAAATTGTACGCCAAATTCTCGAAGTGTGATTTTTGGCTTGAGTCGGTGCAATTTCTCGGTCACGTGATCAACAATAAAGGTGTTCACGTGGATCCTGCAAAGGTTGAGGCTATCCAAAATTGGTCTGCACCGACAACACTTGAGGAAGTTCAGACAAATTTTTAGTTTAGCCGGATATTACCGAAGATTCATCGAAGGTTTTTCGTTAATTTCCAAGCCTCTAACTAAATTGACCGAGAAGAACAAAAAGTACGAATGGGGTACGGACAAAGATGAGGCATTCCAAACTTTGAAGCAGAAGTTATGTTCCGCTCCTATCTTAGCCTTGCCTGAGGGAACTGAGAACTTCGTTGTGTACTGCGATGCGTCACACAAAGGTTTTGGAGCTGTTCTGTGGAGGGAAAAGGGTGATCGATATGCTCTCGACAACTGAAGGAAACTATGAGGAAAACTACACGGACCCTAATGATTTAGAACTGGGTGCTGTAGTTTTGTTTGACACTTAGACTCTGGAGACATTTATTTGTATGGTACTAAGTGTACTGTGTACATCAGTCATAAGAGTTACAGTACATTTTAGATCCAAAAAGAACTCTACATGATGACCAGCGGCGATGGATTGAACTTTTGAGTGACTATGATTGCGAAATCCGTTACCATCCTGGTAAGGCCAACGTAGTGGCCGACGCCCTGAGTCGAAAGGACAGAGAACCAATAAGGGTTAGATCTTTGGTAATGACGGTACACACCAATTTACCTGAGAGAATACTCAATGCCCAGACTGATGCAATGAAAGAGGAAAACGTAAAAGCTGAAAATCTTGGAAGGCTGATCAAGCCGATATTTGAGACACGTTCTGATGGAATCCAATGCTTGAGGTGCGATTTGGTTATCATTATTTGGAGGATTACGGGATTTGATCATGCATGAATCGCCACAAATCTAAGTATTCCATCCACCGGGGTTCAGACAAGATGTATCAAGGGGACTTAAAAGAAGATCTACTGGTGGTTCCGAACATGGGAAAAGCGTGAGATTGCAACCTATGTCAGTAAATGTCTGACCTGTGCCAAGGTAAAGGCTGAGCACCAAAATCCATCCGGTCTACTTCAACAACCTAAAATCCCAGAGTGGAAGTGGGATAAAATAACCATGGATTTTTTCTCAGGACTTCCAAGAACGCCAAGTGGTTATGACTCCATTTGGGTTATTGTAGATCGATTAACCAAATCTGCTCATTTCTTGCCGATGAAGAAGACTGACAGCATAGAGAAACTCGCCCAATTATACTTAAAGGAAATTGTAAGTAAAAAAAGCATGGGTTGCTACGTGAATTATCTCGAAGTGAGACAGTTTGTTTACATCAAGATTTTGGAAATCACTGCAAGAAGCGATGGGAACCCAACTAGATATGAGCACTGCTTATTACAACCCAGAGGGGACAGGATGGTCAAAGCAATACTGGAGAAACAAATTACAGACGTTGGAAGACATGTTGCGAGCGTGCGTAATTGATTTTGGTAGTAGTTGGGATCGGACACTTACCATTAGTCAAATTCTCCGTACATAACATTATCATGCGAGCATTTAAGGCTTGCACCTTTCGAAGCTTTATATGGGCGAAGTGTTCTGTAGATCGCCAGTTTGTTGGAGTGAGGTTGGAGATAAGCCAACTCACAGGTCCAAAAATGGTGCGGGAGACAACTTGAGAAGTTAGTGCAAATTAAAAATCGGTTGTTATTGACCTGCTCGAAGCCGTCTGAATGGTTATGGGGATGTTAGACGCAACAAACCGATGGAATTAAGTGGGTGGACTTGGTCTTGCGATAGGTATCGCCTGGGTTGGGCGTATTTCGCTTTGGGAAACGTGGTAAGTGAGTCCTCAGAGTATCATTGGGCCTTTCAAATTAGAGAAAGAATTGGATTTCCCGTGCATACAAGTTGGAGCTTCTGATAAACTCCGAGGAATTATAACACCTTCCATGTTTCGAATCTCAAGAATTGTCAGCGATGAAAAACTTGGTTTATCCCTCTCGAGAGATCCAACTCGACGAAAATTGCACTTTATAAGGAAACCAGTAGTAATCATGGACCGTCGAGGTGAAGTAGCTCAAGCCAGAGTCGAATCCCTATTATAAGTTCGATGGAATTAAGACGAGGTCCAGAAATATACTTGGGAGAGAGAAGATTTCTTCAAATGAAATTACCCGACATCTTTTCTCGGTAGTATATAGAAGCCCACACCATGATTGAGGGAAATCGAGCTCCGGGACGGCGCTCCTTAAAGGAGGGGAGGATGTAAACATTCCGTACTTTTAGGTCATTATTTACTTCCTAGTTTTAATTCTCATTTTTCCATTTTTAAGAGAGTTATTAATTTTACGTTTACCCGATTTAGTAAGGAATTTCCGTTTTTTTTTAGCTTTGCCGTTGAGCAGTAATTAGAAATCTATTCCGTTCCTTCGCATCGTAAGTGATTTATTAATCTCATATTATTCCCCAATGAATATAATTTTCCCCATTTTCATTTTCCGTTGTGTTTCGCGTTTACGAAAATTCTTGCTAAAACTCGCGTTTTTTTTACCTTAAACCTTACTTTTTCTTTTATAACCTTACACAACACTTTAACAAAATACATATAAACTAAAAATCAAAAAAAAATATATAATTTTTCCCTCCCCCAAGGCCCTAAACCGGCTTCACCTTAAACCACACTCAACATTCTCACTTTTCCATAAAACTATAATTCCATTCTCCACTTTCCATTTTCCTTGCAATCTAACTCCTCATTTCCTAAAATTCAAAAATCCCTCCTCTTCTCCTTTGCTCTCATTTCTGCCGAAAATATACACTCCACCACCACCATCTCACAAATTTAATCAACTCCTTTTAGGCATCTTAACACCATCCTTTTGCCTCTTGCAAAGTTTGGTGAAGTTTCTTGAAGATTTGAAGGTGTTTAGGACTAGTTTTCTTGGTGTTTCTTGAAGATTTTGATTGGGTTTTGATTAGAAGAGTATTATCTATTAGAGAAGAAGAGGTTATAAGGTTGTTATTATTGGGTTACCTTTCCTTTTCCTTCTTTCTTTTCGGTCGACGATTTCAGCAAAGCACAAGAGAAAGGGTATTCTGTTTGTTCCTAGTCTCAATCTCTCTTTTAGTAAGCCCTAATTTTCATTAAATTGTCTTTCTTTTTATTTACTTGTTTTCTTGAATTTATAATCCATAAAAATGGATGTTAGATTCTGAAAATATTAAGTTTTTATGTTTACTAATGTGTCTAATCATTAGTTATGGCATTGTGTTAAATTTTTAAGAGAATAAAATGATGTTTGGATTGGATTATAATAGGGTTATGAAACTGTTTTTACATCAGTAGCAAAACAGATGGATTACGAAATATTTTTGGTAATAGGGTACCTGGTAAATTTAATAATGATGTTGGTATGTGTCTAAGGTATATGTGGTTAATTGGATTGAAGCCGTATCTCCTCCGGTATGAGTTAGATACGGCCATTTTACCAGAACTAGTCCAATTTTTGCCACTCAGTTGGGAACGGGGTATAACCCATATTTTTGCACTAACTTTCTGAAATATAAAGTTGTTTCCCAGTAGTGGACACCTTATAGCTACATCTCCAAGTTAGTCTCACGTTTTATAAGCATGTATAGATTTTGATTTATGTCATTTTCGTTGGATTGGAGATATTCAGAAAAATAAAACTGTTTGACAATATAAGGGTTTAAAAGGTAATTTCACACAGGAACAGTGTCCCCTTGTCAGTGATTGGCCTGTATTTTTGAAAGTAGACTCAAATGATTTCTGGAGTTGAAAGCTCATATCGTATGAATTACGGAATTTTGAGTTATGATTTCAACAAAGTTGGAAGATTTAGAAAATGTGTAAATAAAAGTCTCTAGGAGTAAAACCAAAGGGGTATTTTTTGTTCATGATTATATAAATGTTATCGGATGCCTCTAAACCCTAATTTCATGAAAAATTAACATTTAAAGTGAATGCACAAGCTACTAAAGCATATGTACAAGCAATATAACATCTCATTTGAAATATAAAATCTCTTCAAGTCAAAGTACAAGTCTCTAAAAACTTAATGTACAAGTCATTAAGCATGATCTCCAAAATAGCCGTTTTACCTCCGTTTTCATTCTAATTTCTTCACCATCACTTGTGTGCAAGCTACTACACTCAATATACAATGTGCAAACCCTAATTATTCTATTCATAAGATTTTATATCTATTTCTACATTCAAAACCCTAAACCCTAAAACCGAGCTAGTTTCTAAACCATTACTCATTTCTTGATTTTTATTCATTGTAAACCCAAACCAACACCCAAATAAGTTGTAATAATATAAATTACAATATTATCAATCATATTCCATCATCATTTCATCATTCTACTACAATTATACAAGAAATAAATCCAGAAAACCCTAATTGTGCCCTAATTATGATTTTGACCCGTTTACTTATTTTCTACCCATTTTAACCCAAACCACCTATCAAATTTTGATTATAATCCTTAATATAAGTCCTAGGATCAGTAACCTATCATTCCTAATCAAATGTATACGAATTACAAGCTAGAAAACTTAACCCGAACCCTAATAAGCCCTAAATGTACCCGTATACACCTTTCTTTCATTTTGATCCATTTTCACACTTTGTAAATACAAATGTTGGGACCTCTCTTTTGTAAAAACTCTCAAGAAATAATGAATGATAACTTATTTTCAAAAACGACTCTTTTTTATTCGTTTTATATGATTATAACTGTTGTACCTTGAAGTAATACCCCAGATTAGCTTCCGCTGCTATATGTAAAAATGGGGGTGTTAAAGATTTGGTATCAAGAGCCAATGTTATAGAGAACAAGGTTAAAACCTTAACTTTAACTATTACAAGCTTTCTATACTGAAAAATCACCAATCCCGCCTCCAATTATCATACCTCCTAAACCTCAAGAATTCTTTCTTCCAGAAGGACTTCTTTCACCAACAAAATCATCTTCTTCTACCCCGTCCCAACCTCAAGCCTTTGAGATTGGCGAAACCTCTCGAAAGTCAACTATCGAGCGTCATGAGGAACAAATCGAGGAAATTCTAAATCATCCCGTGGCTAGGTTCTACACAGGATATGTGTGGTATAAATAAAAACACTTGTCAAATCTTGACTATGTATAGTACTAAGGCAAGTTGTTCTTAAATACAAAGGCAATCCCGTTATCTACCTTGTTGTTCTTACCACTTTATTCATCTCATCATTATTCATCATTCATTCATCCATCGTACATTCATCATCATACCATAACCTTTAGATATCACCATTGTTAAAAATGCTTAAATAAAGCATTATTCTTTAAGCATTTCAAGAATAAGCATTTCTCTTTAATCATTTTAAAGAAGAAAAAGCATTATACTTGTGATATCATTCTTATTACGTGTTATCTTTTGTTGGTAGAATGCCTCCAAAAAGAGCATCAACAACGGAAGCACCGGCTATGACTCAAGATGCCATTAGAAAGTTAGTTGCTGATAGTGTCACCTCAGCTCTAGAAGCTCAAGCTGCGACAATGGCAAGTGCTAGTAATCCCGACAGGAACACCGGTCCTACTGGAACTCCTGTAGTAAAAACGGGAAACTACAAAGAGTTTATTAGCTGTCAACCTTTCTACTTTAATGGTACGGAAGGAGCAGTAGGCCTTATTCGCTGGTTTGAACGAACCGAATCAGTATTCTCTCGTAGCAGATGTGCCGAAGAAAACAAAGTAACATTTGCTACTGGTACTTTAACTGACGATGCCTTGTCCTGGTGGAATGCATATGCCCAGCCTATGGGAATAGAGCAAGCCAATCAAATCACCTGGACTGAGTTAAAAAGGCTTTTGACAAACAAGTATTGTCCCCGGACTGAGATCAGAAAGATGGAAGAAGAACTTTACAATCTGATTGTAAAGGGAAATGATCTTAAACCTTATGTTAGAAGATTCCAAGAATTAACGGTTCTATGTCCAAACATGGTGCCAAACAACGATAAACTCTTGGAAGCTTTCATCAGGGGACTACCTCGAAGCATTGAAGGAAATGTTACTGCCTCTAAACCTCAAACTTTAGAGGAAGCCATCAACATAGCCCAAAGGCTAATAGATTAAGTAACTAAGCATGCTCCAATGCAAGTATCGAGTGACAATAAAAGAAAGTTTGACGACAGAAGAACTTTCAACAATAGCTCCCGCAGCAACAACAACTACCGCAACACCAACAATCGCTACAACAATCGTCAACAACAAAACCGAAGGCAAGAAACTGGTAGAGCCTATGCTGTTACTCCATCAGAAAACAGTAGGTATGCCAGAGATCTCCCTTTGTGCAAGAGATGCAATTTCCATCACACCGGTCCTTGTATTAGCAAATGTAATATTTGCAACAAGGTAGGTCATTTGAGTAAGAACTGCCAAAATAAGAGCCCAGCTACTGGAAGTAATCAACTACCAGTAACTATTGTATGTCATGCCTGTGGAGAAAAAGGGCATTATACAAATTAGTGCCGCAAGACCAACATCAATGCCCAAGGAAGAGCCTACATGCTGAGAGATAAGAATGCTCAACAAGACCCGAACGTAGTTACGGGTATGTTTCTATTAAATCAGCATTTAGTCAAAGTATTGTTTGATTCCGGAGCTGATAGAAGCTTTATATCCATATCGCTTGCCTCTAAGCTAAATATTCCGTCTATTACAATAGATACTTTTTATGATATCAAAATGGCTGACGGAAACTTAGTAAGCACAAACACTGTTATTAAAGGCTGCACTTTAACCCTGCTAAATCAACCTTTCGAAATCGATCTCATGCCAATTAAGCTTGGTAGTTTCGATGTTGTCATCGGTATGGACTGGTTATCCAAGTATCATGCCAAAATTCTTTGTGACGAAAAAGTCGTTCACATTCCTATCAACGGTGAAACTTTAATCATTCGAGGTGATCGAAGTAAAACTCGACTAAATCTCATATATCCTGTATAAAAACCGAAAGGTATATATCTCGAGGTTGTTAAGTTTTCATGATTCAAGTAATGGAGAAGAAATCAAACGAGAAGAAACTAAAAGACATTCCCGTAGTTAAAGAATTTCCAAATGTTTTTCTTGAAGATCTACCTGGTCTCCCTCCCATTCACCAAGTAGAATTCCAAATCGACTTAATCCCCGGTGTAACACCTGTAGCTCGAACACCTTATAGATTGGCTCCTTCAGAAATGCAGGAGTTATCTAACCAACTTCAAGAACTAACCGACCGAGGTTTCATTCGACCAAGTACATCGCCTTGGGGAGCTCCTGTCTTATTTGTTAAAAAGAAGGACGGATCTTTCAGAATGTGTATCAATTACCGAGAGTTGAATAAACTTACCATAAAGAATCGTTATCCATTACATGGATCGATGACTTATTCGATCAATTCAATGGTTCAAGGTTTTTCAAAAATTGACTTAAGATCAGGTTAATTCATCAAATGAGAGTAAGGGAAGAATGATATTCTTAAGATTGCTTTCCAGAACAAGATACGAAACTATGAATTCCAAGTAGATGCCATTTGGTTTAAACATAACGCACAGTTATATTCATGGATCTCATGAATCGTGTATTGTAAACCATATCTGATAAAATTCGTAATAGTGTTTATCGATGATATTCTTTATTATACTCGCGTAACGAAGAAGAAACATGCAAATCATCTCAGATTTATTTAGATATTACTCCGAAAAGAGAAATTGTATGCCAAGTTTCTCTAAATGTGATTTCTAGATTTCATATCGGCAATTTCTTGCTCATTCAGCGCTAGTCAAGGACTTCATGTTGACCCTGCCAAGATTGAAGCTGTTAAGAATTGGACATCTCCCACTACACCCACAGAAGTGCGTCAATTCTTAGGACTCGTCGGCTATTACCGAGATTTATCGAAGGTTTTTCAAAGATTGCAAAGCCTTTTGACTAGATTACCCAGATAAACAAGTGTTCGTATCTGGGGCAAAGAACATGAATCCGCTTTTCAACTCCTAAACAAAAAACTCTGTGAGCACCAATTCTTTAGCTTACCAGAAGGAAACGATAATTTTGTCATTTACTGTGATGCATCTCTTCAAGGTCTAGGAGCTGTATTAATGCAAAGAGAAAAAGTCATTGCTTATGCATCTCGACAACTCAAACCTCATGAAGAAAAACTATACTCTCACGATTCTCGAATAGCGAGCAGTAATATTCGCTCTTAAAATCTGGAGACACTATCTATACGGTACAAAGTGTACAGTTTTCACTGATCACAAGAGCCTTCAACATATTCTTCGTCAAAAAGAATTGAATATGAGGCAACGCCGATGGTTAGAATTACTCGCAGATTATGATTGTGAGATTTGTTATCATCCTGGAAAGGCAAATGTTGTAGCAGATGCCTTAAGCCGAAAGAAACGAAAACCTCTCCGCGTTCCGGAGCATTAATCTTACGTTTTCATCAAAGATTACCATCTCAAATTCTCGAAGCCCAACACACTCTGTAAGCCCATTTCTAATAGCTTTTTAGGCCAACAGCAAATGTTAATTCTTTGTTGGATTTGTTAGGAATACGAAAGTATCGGTCACTTCTATAAATATCGTTAGATATCTCGTTAAGTAATATTTGGAAACTAGATAGGCTAGCTTAGGAAAAGCCCATGGACAAAGCCTATATGTCCGACCTATGTAAGTATATAAACCCTTTCCATGCTATGGAAAGGGTGTTGGTTGTTTTATTATTTCACACATAGTTATACATTATTCTCTTTCACTTTCTCTCACTAGAAGAAACCTCTCACTCTCTTTCTCTTTTAGATTTCTTCATTCTTATAGGTGTGTTTAAAGATAACTTATATTCTAGAATTGGTATCAAGAGACATGGGGTGATATCTTGTTATTGTGTGCGTTGTTTACCTCTTGTTTTTGTTCGTCTTTTGGTTCGAACCATACAAAGGGTTCTTACCTTTTTGTGGGTTTAAAAACCATAAAGTTTACTACTTTCTTCTTCTTTTGTCTTAGTATTATCTAGTTGTACAAGCAAAACCTTGGAAAATACATATAAATGTTCACTTTGATAAGTTTTGGTTCGAAAAGTACTTTTGTGTCCAAAATCTTGATTTGAAAATTTTTGTGTTAAAAAGTTTAAAGTTTGTATTTTTAAGGTTCTACTAGGCTTAGATAGGTAATTTGTACAAGAATTTTTTAGTAAAAACGTCAAAAAGTGAGTCTTTAAGTGTTTTGGAAAAGTTGAAGTTCGGTTTGCAGGAGGCGAATTAGTTCTGTTCTTGAAGGAGAATTATTCACAATCTTAAAGGCGAATTTTTTTTTTGTTGAAGGCGAATTAGTCTATTTCTGTTCAACGCGAATTAGTCCAAGGCGAATTAATCCAAGGTGAATTAGTCCAAGGCGAATTAGTCTAAGGCGAATCAATCCAAGGTGAATTACTCCAAGGAGAATTAGTCTCTTTCTGTTCAAGGCGAATTAGTCCAAGGAGAATTAATCCAAGGTGAATTACTCCAAGGCGAAATAGTCTCTTTCTGTTCAAGGTGAATTAGTCTAAGGCGAATTAATCTAAGGCGAATTACTCTAAGGAGAATTAATCCAAGGCGAATTAATCCAAGGTGAATTGCTCCAAGGCAAATTAATCCAAGGTAAATTAATCCAAGGCGAATTAGTCTAAGGAGAATTAATCCAAGGTGAATTAATTCAAATTTGAATTATACGGTTTATTTCTATAACAACCCAAGAATTTTCATCAACCTATTTTACTATGATCACAATTGTACGGGGAAATTTTTTGCTTTATTACATTACTTGCATTGTCAATATCTCAGTATGTCATGTAACTTACATAACTAAAGTAGACGAGCTCACATAACCTATCTATGGCAATCCTGTCTTCATATATGTCAATCAAACATCACAATATGTGAAGTTAATATCATCATATCCTTATTACAAAGTACATTATTCCTATAATGTACCATTCGCAACGTTATATCAAAACGGGCTTTAAACCGTTATCGTATGCCTCTAAACCCTAATTTTCCCCCCCCCCCCCCCCCCCCCCCCCCAAGGGGGGGGGGGGGGGGGCCCCCCCCCCCCGTTTTTTTTTTTTTTTTTTTTTTTTTTTTTTTTTTTTTTTTTTTTAAAAAAAAAAAAAAAAAAAAAAAAAAAAAAAAAAAAAAAAAAAAAAAAAAAAAATAAAAAAAAAAAAAAAAAAAAAAAATAAAAAAAAATTAACTAATAAAAAAAAATATAAATAAAAAAAAAAAAAAAAAAAAAAAATTTCATGAAGGGTTAACATTTAAAGTGAATGCACAAGCTACTAAAGCATATGTACAAGTAATATAACATCTCATTTGAAATATAAAATCTCTTCAAGTCAAAGTACAAGTCTCTAAAAGCTCAATGTACAAGTCATTAAGCATGATCTCCAAAATAGCCGTTTTACCTCCGTTTTCATTCCAATTTATTCACCACCACTTATGTACAAGCTACTACACTCAATATACAATGTGTAAACCCTAATTATTCTATTCATAAACTTTCATACATCTTTTTGCACTCAAAACCCTAATTCAAAAGTCAGAAACCCTAACCCGAGCTAAATACTACACAATGACCCGTTTCTTCATTATAATCCATTTTAAACCTTAACCAACACTCAAATAAGTTGCAATAACTTATTTTACAATCATATCAATCCTAATCAATCATTATTTCATCATTACTTCATCATCTTATTTCATTTGTACGTAAAACGAATCCTAGAACCCTAACTGTACCTAATTGTGACTAAATGAACTTCGACCCCGTTTTTACGCATTTTCTGACCATCTCATTCCAAGTAAGAAACCAAGAGTTACTTAGTAAACCCATAAAATGAGTTTACAAACCTTTATCCATCATTATCCATCCTTGCTTCAACAATGTACGAGAATTACAAAGCTAGAAAACCCTAAAAGCCTTATATGAACCCTAATTCCAAGCTACGGCTTATTATTCCATTTCAACCCATTTTAACTTAAACCAACTATCAAATACATCAAATATTCAATATTAAATTGCTCAAGATCAGTAATCCATCACCCTTGATCATTTATACACAAAATACAAGCCAAGAAAGCCAAAGAAACCCTAAACAAGCCCTAGTTAAACCCGTGACCCCATTTCTTCAATTCTAACCCGTTTTAACCCAAACCAATTGCTAATCTTTGCTAATCCTTCCTATATCAGACCTTGGCTACATATATTAGCTATCCTTAATCAAGTACACATGAAATAAAAGCTTGAAAACTTGTGAAAACCATGTCGAGTCCAAAACAGACCCGCACCCCATTTTTGGCTTCTTTAAACCATTTTAGCCCTAACCATATGCAAGGAACTTGCATAAAATCCTTCTATAATCCCTCAAGCAGATTATTCACCTACTTAGACCATCCCATGGTCAAATATGAGAGCACATGGCCTCTCTTTTGGCTTACTTCAGCTGCGGCAGCAAGAAAGGCAACCAACTCATCAAAGCTAGTTCATAGACCTTCCACACTTCATCTTCTAGCTTATACACATCATAACCTAGCTCTTATATGTGTCAAGATCAGATTATAAGCTTTGCTTGCTCACCACTCTTGAAAATGGGTATAAATAGGGCCCTAACTCCTTCATTCCAATTTGCACCAAACCACAATCCTCTTCTTTCGTCAAAAACCCATAAGGCCAAGCAATACATTGCTTCCCATAATGAATCCTAGGAACATTAAATAAGTTCAAGAAGCAAAGCTCCTGAAGAATTTGAAAGCCCGGAGTAAAGATAAAGGGTACGAGTGGAAATACTAGACCCGAAAGACCCATTTCCACCATTCTTGATCATTGAGAGCTCAAACCCCAGGTTTCGGTGATACTACTTCTGCTCCTACAGCATTTATAATGTTTCATAATGATCCTAAATAAACTCTTGTTAAAAGTTTCATAACTTCAATTCATGCTCATTTTCCATATTGATGATACCAAAACCGGAACACCCAAAACCCTAATTTCGCGTTTTTCTTAAAACTAAATGTTATACTGGTCTAAAATTATATGGAATATAATATATCCTAGCATGCTTAACTATGAAAAAATAGACCAACTATAGTTAATTAATGAAGGAATTTGAACTTAAAACCCGCGCGTTTACGTTTTGAAACCCTAATTTGACCCGTTTTGCTTCCTAGCCTAACGAATCGTTTTAATTTAAACTTGTGTTGTGTTAAAACTTCATATTTTAGTTTATTATAACTTATAAATGTCTATTTAATGTGTAAACTAATGCTTGCATGGCAAATTTGGACATAATTTGTAATTAATAGTCCATATGCAAGGGGTATAATATATATAACTTCTGAAAACTTATAACTAAAGGGGCAGGAAATGTCATTTTAACAAAGTTAATAACTATAAGGGTCTATTTATGTCACTTTCAAAGTCCCAAGTTTACTTGATATATCTTTCAAAGTTGAAGGACCAAAGTCGTAAAAATGCAAACCCTAGGGGTCTACTTGCAATTTTCCAAACCCCAGGGTCTAAAATGTAACATTTTGAAAAGGTAAATAAAAACACATTTTAAACATATACCGAGACAAACTATTTAATTACCGCTTCCGTTCTTAACATTTCCAGATTATGATTAAAACGCTTAAAACCGATTATACAATCACAATACTAAGGGAGCTTCATATTAAAGTTTTTCATCTTGGTATCAGCGTTCAGACTAAGCTTGTGGGTTTACGATTTAAAGATGCCCTTCTAGCTCCTCAAAACGTAACTGAATGACCTTCTGAATTATGATGGCCCGAACGGTGTATACAAATATTTCCAAACTCTTCAATCAAACTTTATAACTCTTAAAACTAAAGTCTAGAATTACAATCGTTCCTAAGAAACTCAACATATTTAACTCAGGTTTGCGTGACGTGGCTGTTTATCTATCATTTTATTATATCAACATTCCGTTGGTTAAGATTCCCCTGAGAAGTCGTCAGCTTTCACATTTCAAATAATACTAAAACATCTACCCTATCAGTGAAGATTCATAACCATCGCCTTTACTCCATTTACATGTTTTATAAACCCGCGAAGGGGATACATGCTTGTTTACAAACTCTTTTACATACTCGTTTATCTTATAACAATGTGATTACTTTTCAAAGACTTAGTGAGATTCATAACCTCGCCTTTACTTATTTACATGTTTTATAAACCCGCGAGGGGGATACATGCTTGTTACAAACTCTTTTACATACTCGTTTAATCTTAAAAACAAGTGGATTAACTTTTTTCAAAGACTTATACATGCTTAAACCAGGAATACAAGTGTTTTTTTAAACAATGTATATGCTATCCTGATACACTATTACAACTACTGTCTAAGTTACTTTATGCCAAAAGTCCCTCATTATCATGGACCATTAATCAACTTATGGGTGAACAGCAATATTGTGGATAGATCTAATCGGGATTGAACCGAAGCCCTATTTGTGTTTTAGCCGGATAGGTAACCCAAACACACTATATTTGAATTTCATAGTATATGCAATTACCCTACACCGAGGGCCATTATCTTTTATATATATAGTAAATATAATATAAATAATATCACAATCATTTAGGTATATATATAATCAACTAGTTCAGTTTGTGTGCCATGAGCCAGACCAGACTATACTATACAAGACAAGACCAAACAGACCAAACAAGACAATAACACAGTAATACACGGTTACTATGATAATTGCATTCGTTGCAATTATTACAAATAACGGAAAATTAATAAACGTGACTTAAGATCAAGAAGAAACAATAACATTTCATAATAATTGTGTTTGTATAATTATTACACTATGACTTGTATTCAAACCTATGAATTTCACTCAACCTTTGTGTTGACTTTTTAGCATGTTTATCTCAGGTTATTGAGCAATATACGGCACGATGGCCATGACAAGAAGATGCTAAAACTTTGTTTAACATTCACACTATATGTAACTAGATTTTGGGACCTTGCCATTTGTAAAACTCTGATTTGAATGAATGATAACGTATCTTTTGAACAAACGTCTCTTTTGGGTCGTTTTCTATGATTATGATTGTTGTTTCCATGAAGTAATACCCCAGATTAGCTTCCGCTGCTATATTGTAGAAATGGGGGTGTTATAATTTCTTTGATTTGTAAAATCCCATGAAATGTCACTTTCCTAGTTTAATCAAGAATTGTAAAATCTCGTGTATTCTCAAGACTTACAACACTTAAAATCAACTCACTTTAATAAAATTACTTCTTATCACTGTCCAATCAACAAGTAATCTTTTCACATACCAACAAAGTAACAATGTCTACTCTTGTTGAATTCATGATACTCTCTGGTGGTGACAATCGTCCACCAACGTTGGAGAAACACTTGTATGATCCCTGAAAAAGCACAATGGAATTTTACATGCAAAATAGAGAGCAGGGAAGAATGATACTTTAATCAGTTGAACATGGTCCACTCATTTGGCCTACGATTAAAGAAAATGGTGTGACCAGGACAAAGAAATATAAGGAATTGTCTGCAACTAAGAAAATTCAAGCTGATTGTGATCTCAAGGCAACTAATATCATTCTTCAAGGTCTACTTTTAGCCTTAAAATATGTTGACTTATCCAGAATTACATTAGTTCATAAAGTAGCCAAAACACGCAGGGACTAGATAGACTATTTAGTATAGTTTTAGGTGTTGATGTTGGTACTATAAATACCCCTCCTAGTACTTCCATAAGAGGGGAGGATTCATTTGTATCTCATAAGATGTAGTGTTGTTTTCTCTCTTTAAGAAAGACACATATCTTTCCTTTCTCTCTCTCTAAATAATAATATGGCTTACTTATTTGTTTTCATCCTTCCCCAGACCTCTGGATCGTCTCACCGATCAACAAGTAATCTTTTCACATACCAACAAAGTAACAATGTCTACTCTTGTTGAATTCATGATACTCTCTGGTGGTGACAATCGTCCACCAACGTTGGAGAAACACTTGTATGATCCCTGAAAAAGCACAATGGAATTTTACATGCAAAATAGAGAGCAGGGAAGAATGATACTTTAATCAGTTGAACATGGTCCACTCATTTGGCCTACGATTAAAGAAAATGGTGTGACCAGGACAAAGAAATATAAGGAATTGTCTGCAACTAAGAAAATTCAAGCTGATTGTGATCTCAAGGCAACTAATATCATTCTTCAAGGTCTACTTTTAGCCTTAAAATATGTTGACTTATCCAGAATTACATTAGTTCATAAATAGCCAAACACGCAGGGACTAGATTAGACTATTTAGTATAGTTTAGTTGTGTTTGGACTATAAATACCCCTCCTATACTTCCATAAGAGGGTGAGGATTCATTATTTTGTATCTCATAAGATGTGTGTTGTTTCTCTCTTTAAAAACACACATATCTTTCCTTTCTCTCTCTAAATAATAATATGGCTACTTATTTGTTTCATCCTTCCCGACCTCTGGATCGTCTCTAGTTATTGTTTCTTATTATTAACAATTGATATCAAGAGCTAACCGGGGGTGTTTTGTATTTGTGTTTGTTGTCGTGTTTTATCAGCTAATTTAAGCTTATTTTTTAGCTTATTTTGTGTATTTTTTTTGAAAAAAGCCACGGTTGATACTTTTTTTAGTGTGTGTTTGCTGTTTCGTGGGCTGCGTGCTTATTACAGCTTATTTTCTGCTTATTTTTTTGGGCTTATTCTGGTACAAACATCCACAAGTCTTAATCTTTTTAGGGTTTTAATGTTTTTCATGAATATCAAATGAAAGGTTGAGCTTATTGCTTGTTTCTGCTGTATTTCGAGCTTATTCTGTATTTCTTAAGCTTATGTTCAAGCTTACTATTCATGGCTTATTTAGCTTATGAGTCTTTTTCGAGCTTATCAAGTTGTCAAATAGCTTTTTAAAGCTGTTTTGGTCATTAAATCTGCTCATTTTCAAAGATAACAAGAAGGAGGGACACAAATCCAATATTTTAGCCAAAAGGACAGTTTTTTTTGTTTTTGCAAAAAGACAAAATCAGGTTGGGCAAATTATACCACTGGGCGAACTATACTGTGGGCGAGTTATACAATATGCCAGACGAAGTATACCATGAACCTTGGGCGAAGTATACCACTGCCTTTGACGAAGTATACTACAACCCTAGACGAAGTATACACCAACCCAGACCGAGTCAACTCGGTATTTACCGAGTTGACCCGGTTCGACTCACTAAGTCTGTTATAATTGAGTCAAGGTCAACGAAATGGAAAAAGAATAACGAACAGACTCGTGTTTAATTAACCATGAACCAAACTCGAAACAACAACATCAGCCAACATCAACATATCTAACTCGAGTCTACCCTACAACCCCTCGTCACAGTTTCACAATTAAATCCACAAGACTATCCTATCCTTTCGTCACGTACCATATCTCTATTCCATCTCATCCCCAAACAAACAAGCCTTGAAAATAAAATTATAAATTGATCTCAGTTATATGTTTTGTGTTATTCCATAATTACAATGACCTTTTAAAGATCAATAAGACGAAACAAACATCATCATCGATCCTTGTTAGGTTATACAACCTTTTTTTAATTTACGAAATCAAAGAATGAACTATAACAAATATGTTTTATTCTTTCTTCCATTCGTTTAACATCTCACAAAAATAAAATACCTACTCGAGACCTCATTTTAGGGATCTTGAAGACATGATAAAGCCTTGGTGTTTTTCTGATTCTATGATCGGGTATTGATTTGATATGGGTTTTTGATTTGATTATAATCATCTGAGATGGAAGTTCTTGTCAAAAGAGAAGAGATAGAATGGAATCAGTTTTGATTTTGGGAAAGACGAAAGAGATGACTGTGGATATGTATGTGTTTAGGGTTAGGGCTAAGTGGGAATAAAATTAGGGAAAGTGATACTTATATCCCTAAGTTGTGTAATAGACCCGAGTTATAACAATACTTGGACCGAGACTTTTAAAAGGTGGAGTTGGGCCTAATTGATCTATACCGAAAACACTAAGTGGGCTAGTATATGAATCTATATTATTACAAGTTAGGCCGGTGGTTGATAGCAGACAATATCATCATATAAATAAATAAAAATTGGGCCCAGACTAGTGTATTGGATAGGTGTTGTCAAGCAAAGTTATGATATATTTGGACGATACTGGTTATGGTTTATATATTTTGGGCTTATGATAGTAGATTAAGCCGAGTATAAAACGCTATTATGACAAGTTGAAATAGACGATGTTTATTCGTTAACGACATTCAAAAACAACATTTGTCATAGTTTAAGGAAATTCGAACAACAACACAACAAACATGATACATAACACTAAAATGATCCGAATAAGATTCACTAAAATGACAAATGGCTAAGGATTCGGATTACGATGACAAGTGATCATGAAGTTGATTTGGTATCCCTTATTTGAGATTGAAGTGGGTTTCACGAAGGCATCTACTTATTTCATCATCGAGGCTTCCTTCTATTTCCTACCCCTTTTCTTTAAACCCAATCTATCGATTGATGACTTGCTTGAACGTATACAACTTATGATTGAGACTTGAATTATCTAGTTTCCAGTAGTCAGGGTGGTTGGTTGAAGTCCTGGATAACTATCACTTAAAGGAGTTACGTTGTTGTACTCAGTTTCACACGCAGATGTCGATGTGGATAATTTTAAGAGGTGTAGTACTTCTTATACTTTTAGGACCTGGGTATAAGGTACTTTTGGATTTAATCTTGCATCGTTCTTTAATCAACAATAGTGCAAGCTTAAGTAACAAATTTAGGAGATTTTACTTCATTTTCAAGTTTGGTATATCGGGTTTACTTCACCATATGGTCACAACAATAGCCGATAGAATACGAGGTTAGTAAGTTAGCCAGAGAGTATAAAGGTTGAGATGTAATCAGCAATTCTCACGGAATATTATTATCCCATTCCAAGACAATGGTATTTCACAGTCTAAGCAAAATTTTCAAAGTCTGTTAACGACATTCATATACTAGACCTTGATTATACCAAGTTTTCTTGATTCTTGCTTCATCTCCTACTATGATTTCTGAATTCAAGAGGGTAATGGTTCGTTTGGATTTCAATATTTGTGCTTAAGACAAGAACTTTTCGAGTATATAGACGTACACAACAATGATGCTTCTAAGAGTTCGCAACCATCATGGGGGGAAATGTGTACATCTGGGACTTAGTTGACTTTGATGTTACTAGGTCAACTTCCAGGGGGAAGTAGTGAATACTACTTTACTTAGTATGGTTTGTGAAGTATACTGCATGCATGAGAAGAATTGTTGTTGATTTCTCGCATGTACCCCTAAAAGAATATTCACCAAGACCCAATGACAAGAAGCAGTAGTATTTGGTGTGGTTTTTCTTCTATAAAATTCCGCTGTGCACTTTAATGACATATAGAAGATGGTTGAAGCTACATCAAAGTTTCAGAATCTGCTCAAGATAGGGATGTTGGTTTGGGGGGAAGCTGATTCAGAAACTTCACCAAAAAGGAGTCTATAAAGAAAGCTTTTTAATACATGCTGCATGGATTATGGGGAGGTTAATCAAACTCATGCATAATACAATGGTTTCAGATCAAGTAAATACAATGAAGATCCAAGCTGGAGTACAAGTTTCAAGACCAGGAGACTCAGAAGACATCTTTAGCTTTAGAAGCGCTTGGGAAGACTTTATTTGGGTTGTATTTGTACTTGATAGGAACATTGTAAATAATTTCGTATGTCCACATATTAGGGGAAGATTGTTAGCCTTAAAATATGTTGACTTATCCGGAATTAAATTAGTTCATAAATAGTCAAACACGCAGGGACTAGATTAGACTATTTAGTATAGTTTAGTTATGTTTGGACTATAAATACCCCTCCTATACTTCCATAGGAGGGTGAGGATTCATTTTTGTATCTCAAAAGGTGTGTGTTGTTTCTCTCTTTAAAAACACACACATCTTTCCTTTCTCTCTCTAAATATTAATATGGCTACTTATTTGTTTCATTCCCCCGACCTCTGGATCATCTATAGTTAGTATTTCTTATTATTAACATCTACCATCTGATGTCTATTCACTCGTTAATCATCATAGAGTTTCCAAGGATCTTTGGGAAAGAGTTTAACTACTAATGCAAGGTACCTTATTGACAAAGCAGGAAAGGGAGTGTAAATTGTATGATGCATTTGATAAGTTTGCTCACATCAAGGGGGAATCACTTCATCAGTATTACTTGAGATTTACTCAGATGATGAATGACATGAACATTTACAAAATGAAATTAGAGCAATTTTAGGTCAATACCAAGTTCTTAAACAGTCTTCCACCTGAATGGAGTAAGTTTATGACTGATGTCAAACTTGTAAGAGATTTGCATACCACCAACTTTAATCAACTTCATGCATATCTTGAACAACATGAACTCCATGCAAATGAAGTCCGGATTATGCGTGAACGCAATCAAGATCCACTTGCACTAGTTGCGAATCATTAAATGACACCATCACACTTTAACACTTATCAATCTTCATACAACAATCCTCAGTTCCAACAACACTTTTCACCATCTCAGTCTCCTTAATATGGATCAATTCATACCACACAACATTACTCAACTACTTATCCATCCATACCTCGTGCAATTACTTATCCGTCAACACCGCATCCTAATGCTTACTCATTCACAGTATATCAAGATGCTTGTCCACAACAACAATCCATTCCTCAAATTGAATATACTGTCTCCATAGTTAATCAACAAACACATCTTGATGAATTTCCTCAGATAGACTCCGGTCTAACAGTTCCTGTGTTTAAGAAAGGAGATGACCCTATTGATGCCATTAACAAAATGATGCCATTTCTTTCTACTATCGTCACATCTCATTTCCTAACTACCAACAATCAGCTAATAAATTCTTCTAACCCAATACAACAAGCAACTATTCATAATGGAAGGGTGACTGTTCAACCGGTTCAGGGGAGACAAAGCTCATTTGCTGCTGGTACTTCTGGAACAAGGGCTGACATCTCAAGAATGGGAGGGAATAATTTAGGTCAACAAAGGGTCGTGAAGTGAAACAACTGCCAAAGGGAAGGTCACATGGCAAGACAGTGCCCAAAGCTAAAGAGAAAAAGGGATACTACATGGTTTAGGGATAAAGTTCTTCTGGTTGAAGCACAAGGATCTAGTAAAGTTCTGAATGAGGAGGAATTGGAATTTTTGGCACACCATGGAGTTGCAGAAGGTCCAGTTACACATACGGTCATTACACATAATGCAGCTTATCAAGCAGATGATTTAGATGCATATGATTATGATTGTGATGACTTCTCTACAGCCAAGGCAGTTCTTATGGACAGTTATTCTAGTTACGGATCCGATGTTCTCTTTGAGGTATCTCACTGTAAAAACACTCATTATGCTAAATCAAAGTGTGCAAGAGATGTAGTATTCTGAACAAACTCATCTTGTGAATTATCCAGAGAATGAGATAACAAGTGATAGCAATATCATTCCTTATTCTCGGGATCTGCTTGAAACACAAAATGCAGCTGTTTAGGATACAAATTCTTCTGCATAACAAGATGCCATGATATTATATGTGTTTGAACAACTGTCAAATCAAGTAACTAATTGTAACAAGGTTAATAAGGACAATCTAATTGCCAATGAATCCTTATCTGTTGAGCTTGAAAGATACAAAGAACGGGTGAAATTGCTAGAAGAAAGACAAAATGTGGATTTAAGTACTCAAGAAAAGCTTATAATGGATGATATAATTCGGGAGAAAAATGCACAGTTTGGGAATTTTGAAAAAGAAATTAACTATCTTAAACAAACTCTTTCTGCCCATTAAAGGAAAACGGAAACGTGTAAAAACAAATTAAGTGGTCCTCAAAAACGAATCCAAGGAAAAGATAAGCTAAGAATATCGATAAAGAAATTGCTTTGGAAAAGAAAAGTTAAAGAACTAGACAATATTGTTCTAAAATGGGTTCATCCGCGTAAAACTATGCATATGCCACGAAACCAACAGTTTTCTATGATAACAACCTTAAACAGCTCTTGGTTTTTAATATCCTTTCTATCTTAAGAAAGCTCAACAGATTAGCCCTATGCTTTATGATGGTACTGTTATTGCTAAGGAAACCAATGTGATTTCAATTGCTGATTCATAAGAGACTTTGATGCTTGAGGAAGAGAGTTGATCCAAAATGCTTTTAAAACAAAGTGATCCAATGGTTTTAGAAAAGAAAGTTAACATTAAACCAATTAATTATGCTGCGTTAAATCGATTATCTAAAGATTTTGGTACATGTTTGTTCCACAACAAGGAAATGTCCGATGAACAAGCTTTCCTGGTTACAAACAATCACACCCTACTCTGACCAATCTACTTTATCACCTGTCAAAATTGAGGCTCCTCGAGAACTTCCTAAGGTAAGCCTGGTTAATACAAGCCTTAAAAAGCTTAAATACCATCTTGGCCAATTTGACACTGTGGTGAAATAGCGGATTATACCCGATGCTTTGACAAAAAGGGAATAGGGGTTTGAACACATTAAAGCTATTTTTCTAAAAGAAATAATTCCATTTTTAAAGACATTAAAAGACATATTTAATGTTTTTGATAAAGATCTTTTAAATGAGGTAACGAAAGTGAAAATAGTTTTTAACCAGATGAAAGCTGCTGTTCAACAGCATTTTGTAGACAAACAGTGCTTTGAAATTTAAAAGAAACAATTTTTAATTGAAAACGATCGACTCTGGATCAAATCATTTCTCAAGATATTGTGAATATTGTTGTGAATTCTTCTATAGGTATAAATACTTTTGTGAATGTGAATTATTCTGCTGCTATGAATGATTCTGTGAATTATGTGGAAATGTGCAACAAGTGTCTCGAACTTGAAGCTGAGCTTATCAAACAACACAACGTGGTTGAAAAAGATGAGTATAATAAACTTTCAAAAAGATTTTCTGAACTTAAACAACATTGCATTTCTCTTGAACTTGCGATGTAACTCAATAAAGAAAATTTTCAAAATAATAACGCATCTGTGAACCAAACTGAACCTACATTTGATCAATTATTTGAATTGAACAATTTAAAAGCTGAGCTTCAAGCAAAAGACACAACAATCGAGAAGTTGAAGGCAAACATTAAATGTTTGAATAAAACTTCCACCAAAAACAGTGTGAAAAAGGACATAGATGAGATTGAGACCATCAACATAGAACTCGAACATAGGGTGGTAAAACTAATTGCTGAGAATGAGCATTTGAAACAGACTTATAAACAACTCCATGATATTAAACCATCACGTGTTCGTGCTAAAGAACATGCTGAATCTTTGGTTAATTAATTAAATCAAAAGTTTGTTGAAATTACTGAGTTAAATGCTCAACTTCAGGAAAAAGTTTTGTCATAACAGCATTAAAAAATGATCTTAGAAAATTCAAAGGAAAGAACATAGTTGACAATGTTGGCCAAGTGTCAAATAACTTTGGCTCCTAAGGATAAGAATAATAGGGAAACTCACATATACTACCTTAAGCACACTATGGACAAGCTGCTATTCTTAGGGAGATAGTTGAACAAGCCAAATCGCTAAACCCTTTAGATAGTGCATCTTACTCTGCCTGTAAGTATGTTAAGCTGATTTAAGAGTTGCTAGGATATGTTAGAGATACTTGCCCTGATATTCACAAACCTAGTAAGAAATTAGTTGCTGTCACGCCAATCAACAAAAAGAAAACAGTCATGTTTGCTGAACCCGTCATATCATTAAGCACATCCCAAAAATAGTTAGGCTCTTCCCAAATAAAGACCAAACAGACCACTAACAATTCTGTGTCAACTTCTACAGGAGTAAGCCTGTCTACTATATCTAGCAGGTCAAAGTCTACAGACTATACAAAGAATGATAGGATCCTGCAGATTTCAAATAGTACCCAGAAGAAGAATAAAATAGAAGACCACTCTAGGATCGTTAAGTCTTGTTTGAATAAACAGAATTGTGTTGTTGAACCATCTAGAAATGCTCATGTGCAGCATTCCAAATTAAAATACAAATTCTGATCTAATGTGCGTTAAATGTAATAGTTCTATGTTTGATGATAGACATGAATTGTGCTTTCTTGAATTTGTTTCTGATATAAATGCGTCTTCCAAATCTAAGTCTGTGAAGAAAGCTAAAAAGAAAGAAGAATGAAAACCTACAAGAAAAGTGTTTATTAAAATTCGATATAACTGGAGACCCACAGGAAGGACTTTCACTTTAGTTGGAAATGCGTGCCCTTTAACTAGGACTACCGCCACTAATAAAGTACCTCTTAGGGAACCCATTCCTCTAGAAGTAGTTGCACAAGAATCTGTAGTAACTAAGGTTTAAACTAGGAGACCTAAGGTACCTAAGACTAATGGTTCTAATAACAAACCTAAGATTGCAAAATCTATGATTTCTAACAAAAAGGAACCCGGTACATCTCGGGGATCCAATACTTCAGTTGCTTCATCTTCTTCTTCTCTTGTCGATGCCAGGTTGTCCAAATTGTTTTGTGGTATTTGGACTCCGGATGCTCAAAGCACATGATTGGAGATCGCTCTCAACTCACTAATTTCGTTTACAAGTTTCTCGGTACTGTCAAGTTCAGTAACGACCAGATTGCAAAGATTATAAGGTATGGTGATTATCAGATAGGGAATATCACAATTTCAAGGGTTTATTATGTGGAAGGACTAGGACACAATCTATTCTTTGTTGGTCAATTCTGCGACTCAGATCTTGAAGTAGCTTTCAGAAAACACACTTGCTTTGTCCGTAATCTGGAAGGTGTTGATTTACTCTCAGGATCTCAAGAAACCAACCTTTATACATTGTTAATTAGGGATATGATGGTGTCTTTTACAATTTGTCTCTTGTCCAAAGCCTTAAAGACCAAATCCTGGTTATGGCACCGACGATTGTCACATTTGAACTTTGGTGCTATTAATCATTTGGCAAAAAATGGTCTAGTATGAGGTCTTCCCAAATTGAAATTTGAAAAAGATCATATGTGTTCGGCATTTGAAATGGGCAAAAGCAAGAAATAATCACATAAACCTAAATCTAAAGACACCAATCAGGAAAAACTATATCTTTTGCACATGCATCTTTGTGACCTATGCATGTTGCAAGTATAAATGGGAAAAAGTACATCCTCGTCATTGTGGATGATTACTCTCGGTTTACATGGATGAAGTTTCTAGCATCAAAAGATGAAGCTCCTGATTTCATAATCAAGTTTCTGAAGATGATACAAGTTAGATTGAATGCACCTGTCAGGAACATTCGTACAAATAATAGAAATGAGCTTGTCAATCAAACTCTGCGTAGCTATTATGAGAGTGTTGGTATCTCTCATTAAACATCGGTTGCGCGATCTCCACAACAAAATGGTGTCGTTGAAAGGCGAAATCGTACTCTTGTTGAAGTCGCTCAAACAATGTTAATCTACGTAAAAGCTTCTTTATTTTTATGGACCGAGGTAGTTGCTACCGCATGTTACACCCAAAACCGATTCATTATACGACGTCGCCATGGAAAAACTCCTTATGAGCTCCTACATGACAGAAAACCCGATCTATCTTACCTTCATGTCTTTGGTGCACTTTGCTATCCAAACAATGATAGTGAGAATTTGGGCAAACTTCAAGCTAAAGCTGATATAGGCATTTTCATTGGATATGCACCCAAGAAGAAAGCTTACCGTATCTACAATCGACGTACTCGAAAAATCATTGAAACTATCCATGTCGATTTTGATGAGCTGACGGCTATGGCTTCTGAACAAATCAGTTCAGGACCCGGACTTTAATTTATGACTCATGCAACATCCAGTTCAGGACTCGTTACAAACTCTATTCCTTAACAACCTTGTAATCCACCACCTAGAGATGATTGGGATCGTTTGTTCCAACCCATGTTCGATGAATACTTCAATCCTCCAACAATTGTTGTCTCTCCAGTTCCAGTCGCTGCTGCACCTAGGAACTGTTGATTTAGCTGATTCACCTGTGTCTATGTCAATTGACCAAGATGCTCTATTAAAAAGTAGCCCATTAACACAAGATCAAGAACATTCTCTAATTATTTCTTAAGGTTTTGAAGAATCACCAAAAATGCCACATTTTCATGATGATCCACTTCATGAATCTCTTCATGAAGACTCGACTTCTCAAGGATCATCATCTAATGTAAGACCAATCCACACTCCATTCGAATCACTTGGTAGATGGACTAAGGATCATCCTATAGCAAATGTAATCGGTGATCCTTCTTGTTTTATCTCCACTAGAAAGCAACTACAGACTGATGCCATGTGGTGTTATTTTGATGCCTTCCTAACTTCAGTCGAACCAAAGAACTTCAAACAAGCAATGACCGAACCGTCTGATCAAGCATCAAGAAGAAATTCATGAATTTGAAAACACAAGTTTTGGAATTGTTTCGAGTTCAACAAGTCATGTTGATCAAACTAAAATGGATTTATAAGGTCAAGACAGACGAATTTGGCGGGGTACTAAAGAACAAGGCAAGACTAGTTGCTCAGGGATTCAGGCAAGAGGAGGGTGTTAATACAAATAATGTCTAAAAACGTTATTTATATTTTTCGACCTCTCAACGTTTTGATAATAACAAAATGTAAAAACGTTTATGATAAAATTAAACGTTTACAAATTATTAATCGTGAAATTCTATTTCTAATATCAGTAATCACTTAAGGTATGAACAAACAAATCATTAAGCATGATTAGTGATCAAGAAAATATTTTTCTCTTATCCATTACATTTTTACAAAAGAATTTTACAAAATTAATTATACAAAATATTTTCTAATTAAAAGAAAAGTTTTATTAAAAACTTAAAATTTGAAATTTAAATTTTCTTCTCAAAATGGAAGGTTCCATACAAGATACAACCTTCCTCACAAAAAGACAAAAAAGTGAGCGTAGTCTACTGAGCGGCCCCCTTATAGGCCTGGCGGCCCCCTTATATATCTGTGTAACATTCCGTATTTTCAGGTTTTTTACGACGTCATCTATTTTACTAATTATTTATTTTTCTTTCTCGTACGCGTTTACTTTTATTTTTAATAGTTAAGTTAAATCGCGTAAGTTAAAAATTATCGTTTAGCGTAAACGGACACCAAACAAATAAATGTTTACATCAAGCAAGTGTTAAGTAATTATTTTGAGTATAATTATTAACTTTGTTTATTTTATTTTTATTGGTTACGTAAATTGATTACGTTTCGCGATAAATTACGTTTAGGTATTCCCGGAACCCCCAAAACTTTTCTACGCTTCAACAAATACCCACAATTATACCCAATACCTAAAATTTTCTAAATAACAAAGTTATTAACTAGTGAAACACTTTCCTTGATTTCATGGGATCACCTCCTAATTAGGGAACCAAAGAACATAACATTAATTAACTAGCAATGTACATCAAAGACCTACTTAGTCATCCTTAATTTCCTCTCCTTGTTTCCTTGTGTTCCTTGGACCGAACCCCCCCCCCCCCC
>BQNB010076733.1:2403-13727 GCA_026074375.1 Tanacetum coccineum
AGGAGAACTCGAACAACATATTGCAGATTTGGTGGATGCAAACCAGGCCTTGGAGGAAAGATTAGACAAACATGGGTCCATACTGTATAGGTTGGAGAATCAAGATATTCCTAATCAAGTAAGCAAGGCTGTGGATGAAATAGTCAAGAATGTTGTTGACTGGGCCATGCTGTTGACTGCACCATTGAGGGAGCACTTCAGAGATCTGCCAGAAGCTGATATGAAAGAAATTCTTCATAACCGAATGTGGGAATCCAAATCCTACCAAACTCATGAAGATCACATGACGCTGTACGAGGCTCTGGAAAAGTCTATGGCCCGAGATAACAGAGACCACCTCCTGTCTGACTTGGCTGAAGCAAGAAAAAAGAAGAAAAAGAGACGGGGCTCACCTAAAACACCATCTGGCTCTCCACCTCATCCTCCACCTCCTCCACCACCACCAGCAGGTCCCTCTAGAACTTCAGGAGCCTCTAGCGCTTCTGGGTCATCTCAATTACCACCTCCTCCTCTACCTCCATCCAACAATCAGGGTGGTCAGTCTACAAGCACCGCTGCCCCCAGCTCCTCAAAGACGACTACTTCAGCAGAATATACGGCTTAGACGATGACCGACACTAGACTTAAGCCGTCGGTCTCACCAATTCCTGAAGAACTTCATATGGGTGACGATACGACTGCAGACGAACAAGCATACTCATCTAGTGGTGAAGACGTTGGACGTGATCATATTCCCACGGTAAACTTGAGGCAAAGTTGGTGGAATCCTATCACTGAAGACCGACCTGTTACACCTGAACCTGCCTGGTCTATCCCATCATCTGATATGACCGTCCCAACGAACAACTGGGCCTCTGCTCTGAAGTCTACCTATACACCTCCACCAAAGAACTCACTACTTGCTCAGATCAGTGATATGGCAACATTCATGGACTGGTATTGCAAAAAGCAAGGAATCTCTGAACTAACTCAAAAAGACCTGGAAGGCCCTGCATACGTGGTATGTGCTTAATTACACATACCTTTGACCTCTAAAATCGGACTGAAATGACCAAAAACGTACCAAAAATACATTGTATTTGTATGTTTTCACTTATCTTGTGCAGGAAACGGATATCCGAGAAAAGGACGAAAAATCAAGCAAAAACAGACAAAACCGAGCACGGAATGGAAAAGCGTGAAAAGACAAAGTCAACCCGGAAAAAGTCAACAGTCAAAACCCGAGCCGATATCGAAGAATACTTAATGGGCCCACCCGAACCCATCTAATGGGCCGGGTAAGCCCATTAGTATATTTTATAAAGACTTTATCCATGAAAAAGCCCAAGATTTCAAATAAAAGGCCCATTCCCATTTTCTATCATACACGGCCTAAATCTATGTTAAAAAGTCCAAACCCCATTTCACCAAGTTAACGCCCGTTACCCTTATTTCCATTAATCCTCAATTTCGTTAAGTCCTTAGGGACCGTGACTAAGATTACATAAATAACAATGGAGGGTGCAAACTGTCAAGTCCCCAAAGTGTTATACCACCAAGGACGATTATTGCAATACGTGTATACATAATGGAGGACCATAGTTGCCAATTGCCCAAACCCTTCCCTGATACCCCAAAACCAAATTTCCCGCCATTTAAAACCCATAACCAATCACGGGTTCTCTTCCCCGTTTTTACCCTGCAAACACCAAAAACTCAAGGGGTAAAACATCCCCCTCATCCCACTAACTCCCTTATCACATGTTGCCATGCCATGTTGGCAATCCCACACATCTCAAGCAATCCAATGACTGCCAATGAATTCAAAGAAGCACAAGTGCTGATGGATGGCTAAGATTGACATGAGGACTTTTACCTCACAGAGGAAACACAACTAGCACAGCTGTGAAGACCTCAAACACTTAGGGTTTGAGTATAAATAGAATAGGATAGCTCAATGTAAAGGGGTTGAATTTTTATAGAAGGCAAAAGCTTATATCAAGATTTGTACCTCTTTTTAATACTGTTTTTAATATAAATGTCATTTAAATTTCCAGTCATTTAAATTCTGTCTTTAATCTACTTGCAATTTATTTTTATGTCATTTACAGTTTTCTTTAGAATACTTGTCATTTATCTTAAAATGCTTTTAAATACTGTTTTTAATCCATCATTTAAGTGTTTAAGACATTAACTTCTTTTATAAAAGTAGTTTTTCAAATTCTGTCAAAAAACAAAAGTTAAAAATCCAAAAAAAGAAAAGGAAATCTGTCAAGCAAGCAAGGAGCAAGGTATATACAGGATGGCCTTGGTTTAGAGCTTATGGTAAGCACATAGGAAAGGGAATTAAGCCTTTTGAGAGCTTATTTCATGCCTTAAGCTTTGGACCTTTTGTGAGTTTTTCTATTTTACATTTTTGCTTAAGTTACTGTTCATTAGCTTATTCATCTGCTTATTTATGCTTCCTTTGTGCTTATTAATGTTTCCTTATGCTCATGAATGCCTTTGAATTGCTTTTGTTTTATTTATTTGTGTTTTCCTTAAATCTGCCTAAATAGCTTGTATTCTGCTTATATCTCTTTAGCTTATTTTACTGCTTATTTATTGTTGCTTTTTGCTGATTCTTGCTCATTAGTGGTTGCTTACTATCTGTCTTTAGATATCTTGTTTCAAATCTTAGAGAATCAGTTTAAAATTTGGATTTGCATACCTTAAGGGGTGTTTGGGTCAAGGGATTAAAATGGGTCATTTTGGGTAATAATCCATTTGGGTCATTTGGCTTTCTTTGTCAAGCATTTTTAAGTCACTCTTAATCTGTTTTTAAAAGGTTTTCAATCTTTAGGCTTGATTTAATGTTTATCTAAATGGTCCTTTAAAACTGTTGGACCAAAGCAGTTTCAAAGTTCTCATTTTGATAAGCTAGTTTAAACCAACTTTTGAATGTTGTTTTTGTGTCCCTTAATAGAGTCAAATGCATAGGTTCAAGTATCTCTAATTCCCCTTCGTCTTTGTTAAAAATCTGTCCATTTTTTTATGTGTCATTTTTAGTTAAAAACCACCATTTTCATTTCTAAATATCAGTTGGTAAATATTGTTTTTAGACTTTGAATTTTTGTACACAAGCTCTTTAAGAGCTTATCTCAATCTGTTTTAGCTTACTTTTTATTTTGGAACTTATTTTGTAGCTTATTTTTACACTTGCACTTGTCCTCTTTAAAACTGAAAACACAAAAAAAAATTATCCTATGGTGCAAACAGCCCTTTTCCTTGTCCCTTTTCTCAGATTATATGCTTTTCAAATTCTTTTCTTTTTGTCCTTTTAGATAGTTCTTAGGTCACTCTTCAAGCTCATATAAGCCATTAAGCCCCTAGGTCACTTTAAGTGGCTTATTTTTAAGCCAAAAGTTTGTCCCCAAGGCTGTTTTGCCTGCAGTATTTAGGCATTTGGCTTATTGGCTTATTTGAGTTTTCTAGGCTGTTTTATTTGCTTATTTTTGATGATATATGATTATTAGGTATAGTCTAGTGCTTATCTCAGCTTGTTGCCTTTTACTCAGCTTATTGTGCTAAAAAAATAGCCCTCAGTTAGCTTGAAGCCCATTTTTTGTTCATTTCCCCTGGTGCTAAGGGCTTACCTTTAAGCCCACTTTTCTAGCTTATTAGTGAACCTTAGTTCAAGCTGTTGGCTTTTCTAGAAAGCCAATAAGCTCCTTGATAAGCCCTAGGTATCTCAGGACTTAGGAACCCCTCTAGGTTGCTTATTTTTAAGCCCTTTGTTTTGACCATTTATGCATTCAAATTTGCTTATTGTTCTTCTTCAGCTCTTTTTCCTTATTTAATTTTCTTCATGATTGCTTATTAGGTTGGCCTTAAGCCATTTGTAGCTTATTTTGTTAGTTTGAAGCTTATTTGAGCTTATTTAGTTGAATTAGTCTAAGACTTAGTTAAAAAGCTAAGTCTGTCAAATTCAAGTGCTTATTCTAGCTTATTTATTGCTTTTCATAAAAAAGTTCAAGTTTTAAAAGTGCTTATCTTTTTGAGTTTAACAAGTTTGTAAAAAAAAATTCAAAAAAAAATAAAATAAAAGGGGAAAGTAGGAAGTCGGGGGTGAGCAAGACTCGAACCCCCGACCTCTACCACTCTCAGCCCTCTTTTCTACAAACACCCCTACCGCTGTGCCCTTGGGTCTTTTCTGTTAGACCCTTGGGCACGCTTTGTAATTAAGGGTGTGTTTTAGCACTTTAAGCCAAAAACTGTTCAGCTTATTTGAACAGCTTAGTTTTTTGATAAGCCCTGTGCGACTAGTAGCCCATTTTTCCCTAGTACCTCCTTGTCACTTTAGCTATTTTAATGTAAAATTTTTCAAATTTCTATAAGATTTAAAGTATTTTTTATAATTTATTATCTTTTTAAACTTCAAAAAAACTGCATAAAAAAATAAAATATTTCTAAAAAATCATAAAAAATAAAATATTAATCAGAAAAATATAAACTTTTTTTAAAAATTTTCTTTTTTCATATATTTTGTAGGAAATATGTTAAAAGTTTCGTAGGTTCATTTTTTCAAAAATTCATTTTTTAAAGAACGAGATTCGTTCCTGTTCTTGTCTTGACTCGTTTTTGGGTCAAACGACCTCCTTTTTTAGTCTAGTTTTTTTAAACCTCGGTATTTGTCATTTAGAATCTATTTTAGCTTTTAAATTTGTTCTAGGGTTTAATTTGCAAAATTTAGGTTTGTAGCCCTCGTTTTTCGTGCCCGTTTTAGGATTCAAGTTATTTAGCTTTCGTTTTTAGGTTTTATTTAATCGTTTTTGCATATTTAACTTGTAGAAATAGAAAACCAATCATACATTTGTCATATTCAAACATCAATCATCAATCTGTCATTCGATTTTCCATTCAAGCCTCGTTGAGACAAAACGACCCTGGAATCATACTTCCGACTACATATATATTTTATTTTGGTGAACTTTTGACCATCCTTGTGTAAAGGTAATTGGTTGAGTGTTTGCTTATATATTATATATATATATATTGTTGACGAATCACGTATCCAGAGAGACTCGATACGTCGTATTCAAGATATAGTATTTAAATATTCTAGAAGATATCAAGCGTGTTCCCTACTCGAAGAAATCCCCAATACGCCGTATCCAACACTTGGATATGCCGTATCCAACTGACTTCCAGATCTTTTCCCGTTAGAATTAGGATTTAGACTGACATAGGTTTAACATAGGTTTAGAATAGAATAGAATAGATAACCAAGATATTAATTAAATTGATAGATTTAACCTCGCTTCAAGTGTTCGACACCCTACTTACCACGAAACTACTACCGATCGGGTACATTGCCCGTTAAAGGGTTGTTTTTGGTTTAGTCGGCCAAATATAAATTTAAAACTTGAATCAATAAAATATACACCACACAACGACACATCAAGTTTTTGGCACCGTTGCCGGGGAGTGAAAATTAATCTTGATTTTTATTTGATATTTTGGTGTTTAACATTAGAATAGATCTAACCATTAGAATTAGAGTAATTTAGATTAGTGTATATTCTTGTATATTATGTAAATCTTGTATATTTGTGTTTAATTGTTTGCGTATTTAATTGTTTTTCTTAAATAGACTGTTCTGGTCGACAGTTAAATATGGCGTATCCACTTCCATCGGATACGGTGTATCCAACTTTCTGTCCAATACAGTGTATTTATTCAAACTGATTAATACGGCGTATTCACTTCTATTGAATACGGCGTATCGGTCGTCTGATAAAGTTCTTTTCCATTCTCGAACTTATAGCCTAATTTTTTTATATGCCTTTCTTCGCTGGTTCTACTAATAATTTTATGGATATTTTTCAGTAAGAATGACAAAGGTTATCAAAGAAGAGTTCAAGAAAATTAAGGATATTAAGGTCGAAGATGTTTCGCTCACTTGCGATACACAACTTGAAGTTTTTAACAATGAAGTCAATCGATTAAGAAGAATGGATGATGATTTATTCCCATATGAAGTTAAAGTTGCTAACATCCCATGTGACTCAAAAATGGATGATGATTCAGAGCATGAAGCTGATGATGACATAGGGTATGATCCGTCTGATGTTGCATTTATTGAATGGTTGGGATCAAAAATTTTCAACTACAAGACAACGGATCATTATACTATGAAAGCATTATGGATTTACTGGATCAGAGGAGATGATGAAGTTGAGCTCAGTGACGAGGAATCTGATGATGAAGATGAAATTGCTGAAGTCTTTAGGATCGACACTAATATATTTGACTACAAGACACCTCTCTGTTCAGCATTTAATGAATTTAACTACCTTTTCAAAGTAGATCCGGACTTACTTACGAAGGATATTATAGGGTTTAAGACCTACGAAGATTACAAAGATGACTGGATCTATGAATGGAACAAGGACGTACCATGGGTCGATGAGAAGCCATGGACTAACACTGGAGTTTGGACTGAACCCGCACCAATTAAACATACTTGCAAACCTTTCGACTATAAGACTGGATGTTCGGAATGGCCAACATGTAGTTAGAAGGATGATGGATACTGTAATGGAGGAAATTTACCCGGAACTTACATTATTGGAAACCAACTCCATTATCAGGATTATGAGTGGTACGAAGCTATAAAAGATAGTGAACTTAAAGATGAGGCATTAAGAAACAAAACTATCATGGAAGGACTTATCAATGATGACGATGACGAGTCACGTTACGAACAAATGAGACAATGGAACATGTATACAAACTATGATGATGGTTATGAGATAAATCATGGAAATAAAGTGAAAGAAGAATTATGTGAAGTTCATGAGCTACCGGCGTGCAATATAAGGAGATATATGATGATCAAATATTCGTTTAATAATGAGGAAGAGTATGTTGCTTTAAAAGAAGACGAATACGAAGATCTTACTATTACAAGAAAAGAGGCATGCCAAGCTTACCAAGAAATCTTTCGGATAATGGACGAAGGATAGATGGTAACTAGAGCATAATAGAAAGGAAGCTGAAGAAAAGTCTAACTTAATGACTTCGCTATAAACAAAAGTGCTTCCCAGGAGACAACCCGGATTGTTATTTAATTATGTTATCGAGTCTGTCTTCCTAGACACCAATACGGCGTATCCGCTCCACACCATACGGCGTATTGATTGTCTAGACGTTATCAGTCTTTATTTTTATTGCACTTTAAAAAAAATTATCGTCAGATTTTGTTTACCTAAACTGATTCGCCGTATCCACCAGACTAGCCCGTAATTAGTTTGTTTAGTTTAGTTTAAACTAACCGTAGGTACCAAGATAGGAATGCAGTTGTTCTTCCTATATTTTATATAGGACCTCATGAAAGAAATATCGACGAAGTTGGTGGAATGCATATTTTCTAGAATTCTATGTGTGTGTTGTTCGTGCTAGGATTCAGACGCTTTTTCAGCACTCAATGTTGCTCGTAAAAGCAACTTGGAGAATCTACCGAGCAAATACCAAGGGAGTTTCTCATTCTAATTCTTTTTAAATTCCCGTATTTAATGTTTTATATATACAACCAGGACGTTGTATAATTCAAATGGGGGGATGGAATTAGAATGTTTACTTGTCCTATTTTTCACATTAAAATGCTTAAATTATGCTCAAATTTAAAAAAATTTCAAGCATACTTTTGTGAAATTACATGTATACATAACCCGCACACAATAAACCCTTGTTAATATTTTGAGAGATTTTACCTTCCGTTGCTAAATGTTTACCCAAATTTCACAAAATATAGTGTGGCCTGTGATGTTGTAGACTTTAGAACTTGGCCTTGGTATACACTCGAGAACCACAATAATGAGTCATTATGGATTTAATTTGGAGTACTTTTTTAAATTGGGTAAATCTTAGGATACACCCAAATCGTGCATTTACATGTTTCTTATTGAACTACTACAAACCGGTTATATAACCTCCGTTTAAACCCTTTTCCCACTCTCCATCTTTTTAGAGTGATGAACCACTAGAAAAAACACCTAAAGCCAATCCTTTAGGATTAACACCAACTATTTGTTCGTTAACACCCTTACACCTTAACCTACCCTGTCAAATATATGTTTAATTTACAGTTTTTTTTTTTTTTTTTTTTTGTTTTTTTTTTTTTTATTTTTTTTTTTTTTTTTTTTTTTTCTTTTTTTTTTTTTTTTTTTTTTTTTTTTTTTTTTTTTTTTTTTTTTTTTTTTTTTTTTTTTTTTTTTTTTTTTTTTTTTTTTTTTTTTTTTTTTTTTTTTTTTTTTTTTTTTTTTTTTTTTTTTTTTTTTTTTTTTTTTTTTTTTTTTTTTTTTTTTTTTTTTTTTTTTTTTTTTTTTTTTTTTTTTTTTTTTTTGTTTCTAGTTGCTTAAAGGTAAAGTTTATATTTCCCGAGTCTTGTGTCATTATCCTATATTTGTGCAGTTGGAATTTGCACATTGCAAATGGGAAAATGTATATTAGTAGTCAAAACTCATGTGATTTTACTGTCGTCACAATTATTGGTGAATCCAAAGAACGAAGGAACTATCAAAGAAATTATCCGAAATTATTATGATCATGAAAATGGTGAAACTACACCGAGATTTGAAGAATAGTTTGAAAAAAAAAGTAAGAGAAAGATTGAAGATATTCCCTTATCGTTGCAAACTACCGAAGGAATTACATGAAGGATCGATTATTCGTTGATACGTCTAAAAAATCAACGATGTAGAGTATTGTACAAAGTGGAAGATATCACTACTTACCTTGTAGAGTATGTAAAGTTTCGGCATGATTGGGAAGTTGACCGTTACGGGAACTCTAACTTAGGTTTTTATTTTTGATCGATGATCAAGACGTTGTAAATAGTTGTGTCTTTATCATGGTAACGGTCTGGAAAAAAGTGTTTAGAAACTTGTATCTTAAGTCTTAATCTATTTGTTTCTTTGATTTTCATTTAACAACCATTTACATCCCTCTCAGCTATGATTACCGATGGTTTTACCGCGAAAGAGAATTGTTTCGAGCGTGCATGTTTATTTCGTCGTTACGGCCATGTATGCATGTCTTAGCTCCTCGTAGGTTTACACATTGGTGAAAGTTAGAAGATCCTACCCTATATCAATTCTCATCCTAACCGTGGTTTGAATACGAATGGGAATGTATCGAACACACTGTCAATTCCTTGTTACGGCCATGTATGTGTGGCATCATCTGCTTGTGGAATGGAACATCCTGGTGAAAGGATAATGATTGATCAATCGTACGCTTTTCCATACAAAAACCTATTTTTACCCTTTAATCAACTTGTTACTCCAAGCTAGTGTGGAGATGGCATCCTTACCAAAGCTTTATTAAGAGAATACTCGTCTGACCGAGCAATTGAGCGAATTAGTGTACATGTTACCACCAGAGATTAGTTGATGATTTGAGTGTATTTACCATCTTCCTCTTTCGTGAGGTGTTGGTGTGTAACTTGTAATAATCGAAAATAAATGCTTTAACGGAAAATATCCTTAGGGATACATTTTTATAAACTTCTAAAGGCTACTTGAGGACAAGTAGGATTCAAGTGGGGGGATATTTGATGACATCAAATAACGTCTATTTTATAGCATCATTTATCCCATGTTATTAACCCATTTTGTATAGTTATTGCAAAGAATTGTTACTTAATCGTTTATATTTGAGAATTGCAGTAATTATGGAGTAATTGGTGAAAGATAGCAAAAGGCGCGGCATTCTGAAGCTTAAATGAAGATATTTTGAAGATTACTATTCTAAAGACAATACGTCAATCCATCAAAGAAGATATCTTCGAGCCGTATCCGTTCCTGTACCTCTACACCAAAGACCACAGAAGGATAAAGATCAATACGCCGTATCCAGAGAGACTCAATACGCCGTATTCAAGATATAGTATTTAAATATTCTGGATGATATCAAGCGTGGTCCCTACTCTAAGAAATCCCTAATACGTCGTATCCAACACTGGATAAAACATAATTCTCGATACCTAAACCATTAAAAGTCAATTTGCAGAAATGAAAAAGAGCAAATGAGGTCAACAACGTTATCAATCCATAGATACAGCGTGTAATTCCCTAAACTTTAGTAAGCGTTCATTTTTGGTGTCAATCGTTAACTCGTTTAGTTTACCTTGGCTAAATAAATACTCTTGTAGTTTATTAATGATGTTTGAAGGCTATACCTTTGGGTATTAGCTTTATTATGAAGATCTGAATGTTTTGTTATTTGTTTTTTCTCGATTTCTTGATTTATCGTTGTATCTTGTTATGTATATCAATTTTATACTTGTTTACTCGCTTTTGTATTGCGACCTACATTCAAACTGGATCTAGTAAAGCGACCAATAGAATCTAAATAGTTGGATAGCTCTCCAAATAGTGATTTATACATCTAGAATTATAGTTACACAAATATTGTCCCTTTCTAAGTTTGTGTCTAGGATACGCTTCGGGTTAACAAGTTAATTGGATATTGCCAATGGTTTATTGATCGTGTTGACTAGAAGGTGACCTAGATAATTCAACAAGTAATGTTCTGATTCCATTGGATAGTTGGACAAGTGGACTACTAGTGTATAAATTACCATTAAACGGTAAGTGGGTAAAGTCTCTATGAGCTAGGATTTACAAAATCACCATTGCTTTAATCCCTAAGATAGATTATAATCATCAAATAAGGATGCTTTATGTGGATGCTTTAATTGTGATAGAATTAATGTGTCTAGGTCTTAGGATGATGTAACGCCTAAGTCTTAAGAATGATATGCCACCTCGAGAGAAGAAATCATTGCACTTAATAAACAAACCAACTTTCTAATCGGATTGATAATGGGTAATACAGTTTTATTATATAAGGTTCGACCGCTCTTTTATCTTTTGTTAATTAGCTTGCGTGGGTAAAAGTGCCTTGAATTGATTGTAGTTACCAACCAAACCGTACCAGACTCTCAGGCTGAAAACCTCCTTTTTTCCCGTTAGAATTAGGATTTAGACTGACATAGGTTTAACATAGGTTTAAAGTAGAATAGAATTAACATAGATTAGATAGGCCAGATATTAATTAAATTGATAGATTTAACCTCGCTTCAAGTGTTAGACACCCTATTTACCACGAAACTACTACCGATCGGGTACACTGCCCGTTAAAGTGTTGTTTTTGGTTTAGTCGACAAAATATAAATTTAAAACTTGAATCAATAAAATATATACCACACAATGACTGATACGCTCCGAACACACTATATAATAATAATATAATATATAAGTATATAAGGATTATATCAAATAATAGTATAGTAGAGTATT
>BQNB010076733.1:14642-31067 GCA_026074375.1 Tanacetum coccineum
ACATTTAAAACTCATACATCGTCTTGACAAGTGCAAGATGTCATTATTTTGATAGCTACAGACAAAATGTTCTCTAGTTACACAAAATATTTTATCTTTTAATTATTTCATAACCGAAAAGGGGTAATGAAGATTGTAAGTGAGTTTATAAATAATGAGAAATTTTCAATTTTAATCCTATATTAGTTTTATCAAGCAATGAGAAGAGATACAAGTACGTCTCACTCTTCTTACCAGGAAAATAGACTATGTTTCTTTTTTTAAGAAAACAAACTTTGTTTACGAATTATGTTGCAATAACACAATTAATCAGAACATAGAAAGTTCAGTATTAGTATTTTCGATAATTAAATTCTTAAAAGAATTAACTACCCAATTAATTGCTAATAAGACCAAGATCCAACTTGACCTCCCACTTATTACCGGAGGTCTGACCAGCGTGCAAACAAGTAGGGCAAGAGGTAAGCGGCGTGCGTTAATTGCATTGAAATGCAACTCGTAGATTTATGAGACACATGACATTAGTAACACCTATAGTAATGTCATGTACATGTTTCGTCTCATCTTATGCCTCGGGTCCAAGGTCTGGCCAAGCATACTCGATTTAAGTTAACCAAATAAGAACATGCAAAAATTGACATAGATCTGACATGTGCAAATTCGCCATGGGTTTGGATGACCCTGAGGTCTGAACACAGAGAGGCCAAAACCAACTGCAGTGGTCTTTGGTTGGGTGGCATTGACTTATATAATTTGCAAAGGGGTATGCCATAAAGTGACTAAAATTAGCTTGTACAAAGAAGCATGCAAACATACTTTGGTAGCAAAAACCTCTCACACCCTACCAACAACCTATCAACCCTCAACTACACCACCCCAAATACTTTTTACTCCTCCAAAAACAACCCCACACCTTACAACCCCCTCTTACCTACAACACACCCTATAACTTTTAAAAACCTTTAATAATGACACAGTAGTGACATGCCACGTGTAACACCTCCAAATTGGGTCGCAACGGAATAAGGGTCCGGGGCGTGTTACTTCTCAGATCAACAACACAAGATAATATAAGAACGACCAAAAAGTCATTTAAAACTGATACATTGGATTTAATAAAGTATGTGTTACAAAAGCCCGAAGCTTTACTTGTTTACTTGTTATTATTACAAAGATTTCCAGCCCATAACAGATACACAAAATGTAATGCGACTAAATCTTTAATGCATGACTTCATAATATAACCACCAATGTATCCTTCGCACCTCGTGCTTAATGACTTGAAAAACATTGCATTTAAAAACGTCAACATAAAGTTGGTGAATTTCATAGGTTTATGTAAATGTGTATGCAGGACCGCAAGACTTTCCCAGTGATAATGCAACAGATGCAGACATCACAAAATGTTAATTACGTTTACAGAAGTCATGAACCGAAGCTCGACATTAATTGAATACATATATTTAAATATTGCCTACACTGCCGGTTGATGATGTTCAACCCGTAACATACAACATCCGACATGATATACGTTTATTTCCAGTAATAGCTTGATCACCCGAACGGGGAGGTCAATCCCAAATAGATCTATCTATAATCATTAGCGCTCACATTCCAGTAATTGACAGTTCATGATTCATGGGCATAGTGGGTTATCGCTACTTAGGCAAAACGTAATCATGATAAAATGTACACTTGCGTCCAATTTGTAAAACATGCATATGTTTCTCACCCCAAAAACAGTTAAAAACCAGTAAAACATGGGGGCTATGAACTCACCTTGAGTGAGTAAACTGATAACAAAATATCCCAAGAAAAAAAACGCGGCGCGTTAACGCTAGAATGCAACCTAGTTAATATAGGTCGAATCAGTATTCAAGCACGTTGTCTAACAACAATGTATATAATTCCTATATTGTTTTCAATGTACTATCATTCGGGCTATCATAATTTAAGAGGTCATGACATGACGTACGAGGAGTTAGGACACTTTAAATCGTAAATCCAACAACTCGTCAATACGCCATCCGAAGAAGCCTCATTATGAAATTCCCTAGTATCTATTGCACTTCGATAAACTATACATATATAAATCTATCTTAGGCTATATCACCATCTATTTGTTTAAGTGAAATCGTGATTATAAAGTAAAAATGTTTATAATCACGCCTTTAGTAAAAATGACATAACTTTCGTAGTTTTAAGTACGTTTCTGCGTTCTTTACGCCACGCTTTCCGTATTAAGACGAGTGAAATAAAAATCACATTCTTAGGTTTTTGAGATTCTGTGATGAATAGTGTTTTTACTGTTCATAACAGCTATATAATCTTTTATATTTTAATTTTTTTTTTTCTTTTGACAGTAAAACCATTTTAGTCGTATCTTATTCCGTTATAGCTCCGTTTTTGTGACTACTTTCGATCAGTTCTCGTACTGAAAGTTTTATCTTATTATTGATGTTTATAAAGTTTAAGTTCTGAATGAATAGTTACTTTTTATAAAAATTTGTTTTATAAAAGTATTATACTATCGTAAACTTGTAAATGGCGTATCTTCTTCGTTATTAATCAGTTTTTCGAGTTCTTTATGACCCCTCGATCCTTGTGACATGTAGTATTTTATAAAATCATAAAACATATATGTAAATTTCGAATTACAAACAACCCCTAAGATATTATTTTCCAAAATGTGTTTAAAAATTGTTTTAGATTTTTTTAGCTTTACACTTTGTTACAAACCCATTAGAACTTAAATATATTAGTCTTAAATTTATTAGGTCATTAGGTTATGTTTTTGTCATGGAGTCCCAAAGATAAACAAGATTAACATGTTATTTTACCATTTTCACTTGTAATTCATAAGTTGACTTTTAGAAACCCTAATTTGCACTTAAACATGTTTACTCTTAAGCATCATGTTAAAACACTTATACATCCCTTTTAACATCATATTAACATCCATGTGACATGTAAATAAGTTCACAAAACATTAATCATAAGTAAAAATTCATTTTACATATTCAAGGAGTCCTAGATGGTGATTTAACTAAGTAAAGCATATGAACACCATATAATCTTAAAATGAATAGAAAGCTTATGATATAACCTTGTGTGGATGAATAGAGATAAGTATAAACAATCACACCTTGTGATTACCTTTGGTCTTGAGAATTTAGGATGCACCTAATTTTTACCAAAAACCCTAATCTTGCAATAACTTGTTAAAACCCTTTCAAAGCTTAACCAACCCTTCAATTCTTCTTAGAATACCTTAAGTATGATATGTAAACACTAATATGGTGAAAGAAAATCAAAGTGTGGATTTGTTTGTGTGGCTTATTTGAGCCGTGAGCTTCAAAGAGAGACAAAGAAAGTTTTTGTGATTTTTGGTTAAGTATCTATGAAAGAAAGAGTGCATGCATGCTATTTATAGTGAAAATATCTAACTAACCTAACCATGGTCACTTTCTAACCCTTGCACAAGGTTAATTAGTCAAGTGGTTCATGGTGTAAGAGTTGGTTCCCTATGATCTTTCTTAAGCTAGATATTTTGAGCAAGTTGATAATTCTTGGTCCTATCTTGAAAATTTCGGCCACATATACATATATGTGATGTTATATTGATTATTTTGGGTATTGGGTATAATCGTGGGTATTCGTTTAAGCGTAGTTAGGTTTTGGTGCTTCCGGGAATGCCAAAACGCGTTTTATCGCGAAACGTAAGCATTTTACGTAGCCAATAAAAATAAGATGAACAAAGTTATTAATTATCCTTATAATAATCATATAACACTTGCTTGATGTAAACATTTAATTGTTTAATGCCCGTTTACATTGAATGATCATTTTTAGTTTACGCGATTTAACTTAACGTTTACGGTTTAAGAGCAAACGCGTAAAACCCTAAAAATAAATTGTGAATTACATAATGTCATACAATGACCTAAAACATGAGGTGTTATAGTCTTCCCCTGTTAAATGAGCCTTGTCCTCAAGGCTTATCACACGGCACTTGATGACGGTGCGGTCTTGGTGAAGAGGTGTGGATATTTCTTCCTGAATTGACTCACGTCCCACCGTAAACTAGGACTCGCCTTAAAGTTCCATCGATACCTTGACAATTGGGTATACGGCTTCACCTCTATTTTTTGACTAGCTGATCTATGATTCTTACCAGGCTCTTCAACAAAATGAAGCTTGTCATCTACTTGCAGTCCTTCCAACGGAACGACTAATGGATCGTCAGAATAACATTTCTTCAAGTTGGAAACATGAAACGTATTGTGGACCCTGCTCAGCTCTTGAGGAAGCTCAAGCTTGTAAGCAACGGCTCCAACCTTTTACCCTTGAAAGGTCTGACATATCTGGGGTTTAACTTCCCCGTATTGCCAAAACGTACGACCCCTTTCCAAGGCGAAACCTTAAGCATAACTTTATCTCCAACTTGAAATTCCATCGGTTTACGCTTTAAATCAGCGTAGCTCTTTTATCGATCGCGAGCGGTTTGAATCCTTTGTTTAATCTGGATGATCCTCTTCATTGTTTCTTGCACTAATTCTGGACTAGTGAGTTGAACTTGTCCAACCTCGGCCCCAATACACGGAGAACTGACTCTTTTGACATAAAGTGCTTTCTTTTTTTTTTTTTTTGTTTTTTTATTTTTTTTTTTTTTATTTTTTTTTTTTTTTTTTATTTTTTTTTAAATGGTGCAGCCTTAATCCTAGCATGATAACTGTTATTGTATGGCGAACCTAGGGTCACGATCACAAATAATCGAGACCGGTATTCCATGCCTTGTTACTACTTCCTTTAGGTACATTCTCGCTAGTTTCTCCAGAGGGTCAGTTTCTTTCATGGGTATAAAGATTGCGAACTTTGTAAGACGGTCAACGATTACCCAAATGGTGTCATACCCTTGTGATGACTTAGGAAGCTTTGTGACAAAATCCATCGTGATATTGTCCCACTTCCATTGAGGTATCTCGGGTTGTACCAACAAACCCGATTGTCTCTGATGTTCGGCCTTGACCTTAGCACAGGTCAAGCACTTGCTAACATAGGTGGCGATATCAGCTTTCATATTGGGCCACCAATATAGCTTCTTTACGTCTTGATACATTTTCTCGGAACCTGGATGGATAGAATACTTCGATTTGTGGGACTCGTGCATGATCACAGTCCGTAAATCGTCATAACAAGGTAACCAACTCCTGCCATTGAGGCATAGGGTTCCATCCTGTGAACGAGTTCCACCTTTTCCGTTCTAAAAGTGCCTCTGGAAATCTTAGCATTTTCAATCACATAACCTCTAACATCCTCCACTCTTGAAGGTCTCCTCTCCTGGTTTCCGTGCTTCAGTCTGAGCATTCAAGATTTACATAGGAAGATTCAAGCTAATGTTCATGACTAAAGCTCGAACTCTTAACGGGGGGGGGGGGTGGTTCCCCGTCTTTCCTGCTCAAAGCATCACAACGACATTCGCCTTCCCTGGGTATAACGAATATCGCAATCCGTAATCACTAAGCAACTCTACATACGCGATGCCTCATGTTCAATTCCCTTCTGATTAAGAATATCTGTAAACTCTTATGATCAGTGAAGCACAGGACACTTGGTACCAATACAATAGTGCCCATTCCAAATCTTCAAAGCGAACACATACTGCTCCAAGTTCCAATCATGAGTAGTATAGTTTCTTCTCATGGATCTTTAACTGGCGTGATGCATAAGAAATAACCTTTTCCCTTTGCATCAACACAGCGCCCAAACCCCTTTGATCGAAGCATCGCAGTATACGATAAAATCTTCACTTCCTTCAGGTAAAGCCAGAATCGGTGCACTACACAACTTCTGATCAATAACTGGAACGCTGATCATGTTTGTCACACCACTCACACATGACCTTCTTTTGAGTGGAGCTTGGTCTCATTGGTTTGAACGATCTTTGAAAACCCTTTAATGAGAATCGTAACGATAATACCCAACAAGGACCTAAAAACTAACGAATCTCCGTTGGTGTCACTTAGGAGATGCCCAATCTTTAACTGATTCGATCTTGGCTGGATCCACATGAATGCCTTTATTATCAATCACCATGACCGAGGAACTGTACTTTGGGACTCCCAAAATTCACACTTGGAAAATTTGCATACAACTCCTCTTTCTTCATTACACCCAAGTATTTTATTTTTTTAAAAATTCTTCAGATGTTCTGCGTGCTCTTGCTTGTTCTTGGAATAGATCAAAATAGCGTCAAAAAGACAATTACGATTTATCCAGATAAGGTTTGCATCCCTCAGTATCATGAGGTCCATAAACACAGCAGGTGCGTTGGTCAAACCAAAAGGCATAACTTGGAATTCATAATGTCCCATCATCGAGTTTCTGAGGCATCTGTCGAGATGTCTTCTTCTCGAACCCTTTAATTGGTGAATAACCTTACTCAGGTCGTTCTTCGAGTAGGACACCGAACCCTTTGAAGTTGGTCAAATAAAAAGTCATCAATTCTTGGTAGCGATACGTCTTCACCGTTTAGTTTGTTTAGTTCCCGATAATCTATGCACATGCGTAACGATCCATCTTTCTTCTTGACGAATAGAACTGGAGCTCCCCATGTGACGAACTAGGTCTTATAAAGCCTTTGTCGGAAAGCTCTTGTAGTTGATCCCCAATTCCTTCATTTCCCGAAGGGGCCAAACGGAATAAGGTGCCCGTGCTATAGGAGCACATCATGGGGGGGTACTAGATCGATGTGAAATTCCACTTGTCTGGTAGGTGGAAGAGCTAGCAAGATCCTCGGGAAATACTCGGGGAATTTTGACAATGGTAACATCTTGCAGTTGCTTCTTCTTTGACTTGTTCCATCTCCTTGATGTAAAATGTGCCAAAAAAGACGTGACATCCTTGTAGCAGAATACTTCTGGCCTTGTGCACGAGATGATGTTTAAATCGAGTCCCCGTTTTAATTTCTACTTCCGTCTCCATGAAACAGATTAAGATTTTTACTCCCAAAAGGAATACAACGATCTTCCTAGCACAGTCAAAACGGCCTGGTATTATCGTCAACCAAGTCCATAGCCAATTAATGACTTCATAAGTACCCATTTCTACAAGGCATTAGTCGAACGAGAAACGATGTTTTTCAAAAATTTAACGTGCAACCCAGTAATACCGTATTTACCTAAATTATTCTACCATCAGCTAATTCAACGTTATAACCATGATCTAATGTAGTAGGGGTTATATTAATCAAGGCACTAAATTGAGTAGACACAAAACTTCTATCCGCACCAGTATCAAACAAAATGGAAGCACAATGGTTATTTAGGAGAAACGTACCGGTCACAACATTGTTGTCTGGGTTTTGCCCTGCAACTCCCACTGCATAAGCCCTGGCTCAACATACAACCATCACCGTTACCATTCCCTGATACTTGTTCATCCACTGGGGCAGTCCTTCTTGAAGGGCCTGGAGCCCCGCCACCAAAGCAAACTATGGCATTGGATTTGCCCACCCTTGGGCCAAATGGGTTTGTTTGATTGTTACGGTTGTTGTTTGTTATTGGTGTTGCGGTTGTTGTTTGTTATGTTATTGCGGTTTTTGTTGTTGTTATGGCAGTTGCAGGCCGGCCCTACAGTCCTTGCCAGTGGCCAAGCTTTCTTGCATTAGTGCATGTTGTATACAAAGGACTCGTAATTTTTGAAATACACTTAGGGACATCTGAGGTGTTAGTCCCTTCATATGGTTTCATATCCCGTTCCCGCATGCATAGCCCTGCTTGAGTTCTGCCTTTTGTTTTGTTGTTGTTTGGTATATCGAGGAGTGTCTTCAAACTTCCTCTTGTTTTCTGCCTGTCTCTCAGCAAGAGTGTTATTTCTCCTATCTATCAATTCAGTCGCCATCTCAATAGCCTCCTGCATGGTTTTTGGCTTCGATGCCACAACACTTGAGTAAATCAGGTCGGGCATCCCACCGACATACCTTTCTATTTTGTCAGTCTCTTCAGGGAACATCCTGTCACACAGCAATGCCAGTTCCTGGAAACGTTGGTTTGTAGCTACTACATCGGTGCCTTTGTACTTTTAGGTTTCCACATTTCTGCCTCAAACTCTTGAATTTCATTTCCTCAGAACAATATTTAGTTGTCATCTTATTCTCAAGTCCAGATCAACGTCCATGCATAAGCAACCTCAATAGCACTGTCCTAGCATCGTGAGTTCCACATGTTAGAGCCAGATTCCCATAAGAGTACAAGTGGCAAACTTCACTTGATTCTCCATGGTGCAGTTACTTATGTGAAACAAAACGGTTTCCATCCTCTTACAAATCCACTGGTCAAGTCCGACCACTAACTTCCTTTTGAACCCCTGAAGAATAAGGGTTGACATTTCATGAAGTCTTGATATGTGCACTCCCGAACAGTGCGTTCATTCCTTCTCACACCTGTTCCCGAGGTATGGCTATCATCGCCATTTCGGGTCGTAGCACGTGCTGCCAATACAGCAGTGACACCCTCGTCGATCATGGCCTGAAGTTGGGCACTGGTGACCGAAGTGGTGGTAGTAGGGTCTGTGACTGGTGTTGGTGTTGCACCTGGGTTTAACCTCGTGGGCCTTCCTCTTGGTGCCATTTTCTTAAATCACAAGAAAACATAATACCCGTTAATTTTTTCAAAAAAATCTTAATCATAACCCGATGTATACATAATAAATAAAACGAGATCACAACACATGGTGAAATACACAACAGTATTTAAATTAACAAATCGACATTCATTCACAATAAATTCGTTCATAATAAACATAATCCATCCTTCTCCATAATAACTTGGGAAAAATAATACATGAATGTTTAAAATACAAACGATCACAACACTTAGGTACAAAACAAAATAACCTAAAGCCAATACTACAAAAGCCGAGATAAACTCCGTAATACTTAGTAGCTGTACAAAAGTAAAAAAAGCCCCGATACATGAACAAAAAGTATCTAAACATAGTAGCTAACAAAACAAAAGATATATACAGTCCTGCTAGCTGGGAATTTTGGAACCCATAATACTTTAACAGACTGTAACAGTAAGCTACAACATAACCCATCTAAGAACTGCTAACTGCCTCCCTCTGGTAGCTCTGGGCTCTGCATGATCCCTAGCAGGGGTCCTTGCTGTCTCTGAAGCTACGATCATCTGATTCTTGAGGCCTTCACTATCTTTAGTGCCTCCACAAACTGTCTCTGTCTCCGATAGTCTGCTTCAGCAGATCTGAATTCACGACTGCTCCGAACCGGTCTGCTGCCTGCAAAACACAGTGATTCTCGGACTGCTGAGCAATGACCGTAGTCGAAGTGATATGCCTCAGAATGTACCTGATACGCAATCATCCATCGACCGTGCCAAGCGGCACGAGATAATCTGCCTCCTCCTCCTACAAAGGGCATGCATCCTATGGAGATGCCTATCCCTGTACAACATGTTGAACTCGGGCTCTAGTAGAGCTCAGTCATATGGGTACATCATCTATACTGAGAATATATGATCTCATCCTCCATGGTCAACAGTAGTAAACCAACTCAGTAACTCTCTGATATGACCACCCCTCTAGGTGGTCTGTGCAATCTCCTGGATGCTCCTACAAGGTCATCCCCGATGTATCCGTAATACCATAGCCTAACTCTTTTAGACTCTTGCTCCTTGCCTGCATCTACCATATCATCAAATCCATAAGTCTGCCCTAGCTGTGCAGTCCAACATGCCTACAGTACCCACTGCCGAACTCTCCCCGACCTCGTATCCAGGACCTGGAGTAGTACGACGCGCCACTTACGAAGTGTAAACAAATCGCAGAGCATCTCAGTCCATGAATAGTGAATGGTATGCATCTCTCTGTCTAATCCCATCACTCGGATCCCGAGATCCCTCAACATATGTAGGGCATAGGGTGGTTTGGTAAGTATAGTAATGGCGAAGAGGGGTATCTGAGGAAGATGTGAAGAGTATGGAGTGAGAGGTGATGGTGGTGGAGTAGGTAAGCTAACAATCTCTCAGCAACTTCCCGGAGAAGGAACGGAGCAGGCGCCTGGGTCGGATGGACATCCTAACCGTGACGCGATAACAAGGTATGGTCCCTGGTTATGCTGAATAAGCTACAGATGCAGTTCGACAGGACTAAGTGCTCCTCCCTGCATCATCATCTCATTAGATGACTCTCTATCATCCCTGTCTCCTCTGTCAGCAGGATAGTCGGTTGGATCCTCCTCAGGATCCTCCTCTAGGTCCTCCTCAGGATTGGACTCCGGTATATACCCTGGTGACTGATGAGTAGGTGAGTCAGCAGCAGGCATTGGCTGCTCCTCAGCCGGGAATACCTCATCGTCTACTGGTAAGAACTCCGGGTAAACAGGCTCCGAAACAAATGGTACATAAATAGGTGAAGGTGGTGCCTGCTTTGGCTCCTCAGGGCCAGGCACGTAATCCGGAGATGGTGGAACCTCAGGCATAATTGGTGGTCCATCGACTCCTGGTGAACCGATGTCTGAATCGTCCTCAAATACTGATGTGTATGTAACCGTAGAGTGCTCAGAATCTGACATGATAGTATCTGAAATCAAAATTAGCTTATATAAGTATATTAATATAAGACTATTATTTATATACGTAATATATTATAAACACGTATATCAATTTTTGCATGTATATAGCCTAACCGACTAATGCAACAATTTGTATATGAATACCCCGTAAAAACCCTTTTGTATGTATGCAATGTTTGAAAACGGTTATAGTCCAGCAAAAACATTTTGACCTGGTTCTCTATAACCTTGGCTCTTGATACCAATCTGTAACACCCCCAAAATGGGTCGCAGCGGAATAAGGATCCGGGGCGTGTTACTTCAATGATCAATAGCACAAGATATATAAGAACGACACAAAAAGTCGTTTAAACTGATACATTGGATTTAATTAAAAGACATAATACAAAAGCATATAGCTTTACTTGTTCCTTGTTCATTATTACAAAAGATATATTTCCCAAAATATGATGCATACAAATCTTTAAGCGTGCAATCCAAAATGTAACCCCAATGCATCCCTGTCACCTCGTGCCTATTGACCTCCTAAAAACATTGCTTAAAACGTCAACAAAAATGTTGGTGAATTCATATGTTTATGTAATTAAATTATGCAGGACCGCAAGACTTTTCCCGTGATACGACAACATATGCAGACATCACAAAACCAGATTATTGTTGCACTAAGCTCATGACACTGAAGCTCAACCTATAGGTGCTATTTTAGCAGTTATTTGCCGGTACAGATGTTGTAACTCGCAACATCCAAAATCCGACATGGTCAACGTTCGTTCTCGGTGATAGCTACTCACCCAAATGGGGAGGTTAATCCCAATAGATCTATCTACTACCATACGCGCTTTCAACTGAGAAATTAACAGTTCATGATAAATGGGCTCAGGAGGGTTATCGCTACTTAGGCAAACACATAATCAATATAATATAATCACTTGCGTCCAATTTATAAAACAAAGCATGTTTCCACCCCAAATAATAGTAAATCGGTAAAACTGTAAAAAGTGGGGCTATGAACTCACCTTAAGTGAGTGATCTGATAATATATATCAAGTGTGAGAATGCTTCATGATTATTCCCGATTGCAACCTAATTCAATATAGGTCGTATAAGTATCGAGTACTTTAATTAATAACATTATATATAATCCTATAGTAGTTACATCGTACTATCGTTCGGGCTATCATAATTAAAAGGTCATGTAGTGTACGTATGAGGAGCTAGGATACTTTAAATTGTAAATCCAACAAACTCGTCGATACGCCACCCCGAAGAGGCCTCGTTATGAAACTCCCTAGTATTATAGTACTTTGATAACCACATAATATTATATATAGCATAATCACGGACTAATCGTTTTAGTAAAATAATATTTATAAAGTGAAAACGTTTATAAATAAACCCTTTAGTAAAAATAACCTAATTTTGCCGTTTTAAGTCCGTTGCTCGCGTTTCTTACGTCCACGTCTTCGTAGTAAGACGAGTGATCAAAATATTACATTTTCAAGTTTGTGATATTCTGCGATTAATAGTGTTTTTACTATTCACAACAGCTATTTATTCGTTTTTAGGTTTTAATTAACGTAAACTCGTAATTGTAATAACTTATCCGTTTTAATCCCGATTTTAGTGATTCCTTCGAGTACGTCTTTGTTAATGAAAGATGTATTATATTTTATAAAGTTAGGTCCGCTAATGAATAGTACTTTTACTGTTCATAGTTTATAAAATTACTTTTATAAACTTTAATTATCGTAAACGTCGTAGATCATCCATAGTCCTTAAAAATTTATTGTAACAAGTTTAACAACTTTATTTTCCATTACTTTCACTTGTGAAGTTTAAGAAACCTTATAAAACCCTAATTTATCCTAAACATGTTTATACTTAATCCATAGGTTAACATACTTTTACATTCATTTTTCCATGATATATATAACCATATGACATAAGAATAAGTATATAAATTTATAAACATAAGTGAAAACTCATTTTACATATTAAAAAGTTCTTAGTGGTGATTATAGCCATAATTAACATATAACACATAAAATAATAAGAAATAAAAGTATAAAGGAATTAGGAAGACCTTAGTGATAATGTATGAGTTGAGAAATAAGTTCTAAACCCGTGTTTAGATTCAAAACCAAAGCTTACAAGCTTATAAACCCTAGATTAGGTTTGAAACCCTAATCTTCCCTTTTCTTCCTTAATACTTGCAAATGATAAACCAATGCTTGCAAACACATTAGTATGCCTTAGGATTGATGTGTAAAGGGTTGTATAGATTGTATAAAAGTTTTTTATGGATTGATTATGATTGTTATATGTGCCATGGGTTTTAGAGCATAGAAAAGAGAAAGAAAATGAATTTTGTTAAGTAAAAGTGTAAGTAAACTTCACTTATGCATGCATGCTGTATATAGGAAAGAAAAATATCTTACTAACCTAACCATAGTTACTTTCTAACCCTTGCACAAGGTTAGATTGCCAAGTGTTCATGGTGTAAGAGTTTGTTTCCTAGATATTTCTTAATATCTAGATATTATGAACAAGTTGATAAGTCTTGGTCATAACTTGAAAATTTCGGCCACATATACATATATGTGATGTTATATTTATTATTTTGGGTATTGGGTATAATCGTGGGTATTCGTTTAGGCGTAGTTAGGTTTTGGAACTTCCGGGAATGCCTAAACGCATTTTATCGTGAAACGTAAGCATTTTACGTAACCAATAAAAATATGATGAACAAAGTTAATAATTATCCTCTAAATAATCATATAACACTTGTTGGATATAAACTTTTAATTGTTTAATGCCCGTTTACATTGTATGATCATTTTCAGTTTACGCGATTTAACTTAACGTTTACGGTTTAAGAGCAAACGCGTAAAACCCTAAAAATAAATTGTGAATTTCAAAATGTCATACAATGACCTAAAACACGAGGTGTTATACATGGATCCAAATATAATGTCATCGACATATATTTAAACAATGATGAGATGTGATTTAGATTGTTTTTGTAAAAAGTGTATTGTCGACCATTCCCATGGAATACTCGTGTTTTAGCAAAAATGCTTTTAGGTTATCATACCAAGCCTTAGGAGCTTGCTTAAGACCGTACAAAGCCTTTTTAAGTTTATAAACATAATTTTGTTTTTCAAAATCAATAAAACCCGGAGGTTGAGCAACGTAAACCTCTTCGTTTATAAACCCATTTATAAAAGCACTTTTGGTATGTGCTTATTTACACATACCTTTTGCCTTATTAAACGAGCTAAAAAGACCAAAAATAACCAAAAACATGATAAAAATGCATTGTATACGTTTGTTTTGTGATTTGTGTCTTGCAGATACGAATATTGAATAAAAAGGACAAAATAAAGGCAAAACGAACAAATCCGAGTACGGGAATGGAAAGAGGGCGAAAAGACCGAAACCAAAGGCGTACCCATCTTCCACAGACCAACCCAGGCCCATTTTATTGGGCCTGGTCAGCCCAATATTGATACCTTATTAGCCTAAGCCTTTTTAAAATTAACAAGTCCAAAGCCTTAAACCATTTACCCTAAAACCCATTTCCTGGCCCAAAAGCATAAAACAAGCCCAAGTTATGAATAATTAGTTAAAACATGGGTCAAAGCCCAATGTTATAAACACACTTGGTCAACACCCAGGTCAAAACAAAGAAATTACTGTACCTCTTCACCATTTCCCTCCCTCACTTACCCTGCACTAACGAACACAGGGTTAAACAATCCCTTTCACCCCCACACTCAAAGTCCTTCTAGAAGACTTACCTGACAACCTCTGACACCCTTTTTGATACGCTGGCAATCCCATACAACGTGATTGGTTAAAGATACATGGGGTGATCCAAGGGCTATAATCATGGATTTAGAGTTGAAGGGCTGAGATTAAGGATTGATTGGACGCTCCTCATATCTAGAAGCTTCTCAGTATCACTATAAATAGAAGGGGAAAAGCACACAGAGAGAATCATCTATCTAGGAGTAAGAATAGTTTAGTAGCAGCTTTTAGTGTAGCTTATTTTAGCTTATAGTCTTTCTTAATTTAATTTTCCTTTAAATATTGTAATCTCTTTTTTAGTTATTAATAAAATTTAGTTTTAAGAGTGCTTATATTTACATTTTTCATATGTGTAAATTTTGTCAAAGTAATGGTTAATAAACTAACAAGCCCTTAATAAGCTGCATTGTTCCTATTTAAGCTCTTTAGCTCAAATAAGCTTACCTGAGCTTATTTGAGTTTGGTTATTCAGTTACTAAAGGAGTTGGTGAAGATGTTTGTTTTTGAGCTAATATGGATGATAAGCCAATCCGAGAAGGTCTTATGGGTTGTGTACAACTTATTTATAAGCTGAGCTTGTAGATTAAGCTCATTTGAGCACCTTTAATCCCTGTTTAGAGCAAGGGATCAAGTAAGTTCCATTTTGTCCCTTATACCTTAATTTTTGTCAATTTAGCTTGTTATTGCTTATTATTCCGCTTAATTGCTTTTTACTGCTTATTTTAGCTTATAACTGTTTATCTATGCTTTTTATATCATTTATGTGCTTAATTGTCTTGGATAGAGCTTAGTTTAGTTTTTTTCAATTCTTAGCATGCAAATCTGTCTTTGTTTGATTAAAATAGCTTATTAGGTTTAGCTTATTCTAGTGCTCAATTGTGGTTTAACTTTGCTTATTTATCTTCAATAAGATCAGTTTATAAACTGTTTTCATGAATTAAGTGCTAATTAGATTTGATTCAGCTCAAAAGTTAGTCTTTGAGTTTTTAATAGGGTGTTTGGCACAAGCTGGATTTTAAGCTTATAAGCTTATTGAACTCTTGGATTCTGCTTGATTAGTCAAAGTTAACTTAGCTCTTCATCTCTTTAAGGTTGCTGCTTTTCATAGTGCTAATTGAGTCATAAAAATAAGCTTAAAAAAATCTGAGGTTTAGATAATGAAGTGGTTGCTGTCAGCTTCTCTGGCTTATTAATACAACTTAGTGGCTTATTCTCAACTTATTTATGCTTTCTTAGTTTAGAGCTTAGTCTGTTTATAGCTTATTGTTTGCCCATTTAGTTTTTTTGAGACCTCAAATTAAGCTGCATTATAGTTCTTTAGGTCTAAGTTTAATAAGTAAACTTCTGTTTGGCAAGTACTTTTCCCCCTTGTTTAGCTTATTTGTTTAGCTGATTTTTAGATTTGAGTGCTTATTAGGTCTAAGGTTACAATTGTTTTTAGCTTTTAATTCTTTTCTTAGCTTATTGAGTCTTAAAAGTTAAGTTTAAATCTGTTATGAATCCAAAAAGCCAAAAGTTTTAGTTGAGTCTGTTAGTTTTACAAAGTCCTTTTTCTAGCTTATTTTTAATCCAATTTGATTAATTCTTGATTTTATGTGCTCTTTGGTTGTCATAGTCTATCTGTTTTTAGCCCTCAACTTATTTCAAATGCTTATTTGGTCAAATAATTAGCTTAAAGTTAGCTTTTCTTCATCTTAAACTGTCAGTTTTAGCTAGGTTTGATTTTAGCTTTTAAGAGCTTGTTAGTTAGTTTCTAGTCATTTGTGCTTATTAGGTTTAGCTCTTAGTTTGTTTTAGCTTATTTGCTTTTCACATTGGCCTTTTAAGTTCTAAATCCCAAAACAGTTAGCTCATAAGCCATTTAGTGTTAGTTAAGCTTTTATGTCATCTTTAAGTGCTTATACTGTGCTTATTATTAAGTTTCAAAAAAAGTCTTAGTTATAGAATTTGCTTATTTTCATGTGTTCTTTCAGTTTTTTTGAAAAGATTTCAAAAAAAAAAAAAAAAAAGGGAAGCCACAGGTT
>BQNB010076734.1:0-29049 GCA_026074375.1 Tanacetum coccineum
AAAAATTGAGTTTTAATCCGGTAAAATTTGAGTAAAATTTTAACCAAATTAGTTTATTTGTATATAAAAAGTAAAAACCAAGGTTTTTAAGATCGGGATCCTACCCAAGATCGTTTTTGTCTTTGCAAGATCAAGATCGTAAAGTGGGATCGGGATCGTAAGATCCTACTATAATGTCATTGTCTTAATAGTCTTTGTAATATTATACAAAACTACAAATTATTATATATCATAAACACAAAATTATATGAATGTTCATTGAAATGTTGTCCTAAATTATGATTATGAAATGTTTAAGAAGATTAACATGTTGTTTTTAAATTCTACGAAACGAAACCCATAAATTTGTAGTTTTTTAGTTTGTGGTTCGAGAAAATTAAGATCGGATCGGTGTAGATCCTAAGATCATATGATCAAGATCGAGATCCTATAAGATTTTAAGCATGCAAAGATCTTATGTAGGATCCAGATCGTTTTTGCTTTGCAGTATCGTAAAATAGTAAGATCCTAAGATCATGATCGGGATCTTAACAACCATGGTAAAAACCATTAAATTGTACTATCATGCATACATTGAACGTGGTTTCTTTAGCTAGGTTATGGGACAATTTCCTTGATCATACGTACGTACCACACATGTATCTTTCACCTTTATCCCGGTGTACTCCTGAGGAAAAGCACGGGAAATACTATTCCTTCATGAAAACCCGCATCTACTTGTACGAGAAAACATGCAAGCAAAAGATAATTGTCCCGAGCAGTGTGAGAAAGGTGAAAACATGAGTGAAAAAAGTGTTTGGATGAGAGAGAGCGACTATTGGTTGTTGCATGTAATTAGCCTGATATTATTGGTACACCTTCTAACTCATCTAAAAAGTACATGTTTTACGCTTTCACCCACTTGTGTCTCTCATTTTCACAGTACAACAATGTTTTATCAGATTTTATTTCGTATTTTTTGACAGTTTAATATTTTTGACTTGTTAAACATTATATTTTTTGTTCCGCACTCTGCGTTTCACAGTTTTATAATATAAACAAAATTATAAAAATTATAAATAAATAAAAAAAACTAAAAAACATAAGAGAGGGAGGGGGACAAATAATTTTTTAGACAGGTCTTTATAACTTACCCCATATGGGTATTTGTGTTTTAAGGTATTTTTAAATTATAAAAAATAGAAAAAAAAAACTAAAGAAAGAAAAAGAGAGTGCTGCAATGGTTTAATAAAGGTTGAAAAAATATTTTGAAAAGAGAAAAAGCTGATGTAAAACTGATGTGGCGAAAGAAAAACCCCTCATCACACCTTTCACCCTAATATCATTCGTTGTAACAAAGATCAAACAAATCTCCAAACATTAAGGTTTATTCATTCTTTCAAAAAATAGCAAATCACTTAAAAAAGCGTCTTACTTTTCAAAAGTGGCTATCGATCACAATTTTATCCAAAATGTCTTTTAAATGCTCAATAATAATGATGTATCACATTAGTTAACTATTTCAGGGAAAAAATGACTCGGAAACTCTCTTGAAAATTCATAAGAACCTTAAAAAACCTTACATTGCACATAAAAGTAACTTTGTTACTTTAAATTAAGAAAAATAAAGTTAATTGTCCCGAGCAGCGTGAGAAATGTGAAAAACATGAATTCATAGTATAATTGATGGCAACCCTCACCCACTTGTACGAGAAAACATGCAAGCAAAAGATAATGAGAAAATTCATGTTCTAGACTAAAGTACATGTCACTTGGCGTCGTTTAGCCAACATTGACCTCATCTTCCCAATATGGTAATGCTCTACTGCTCTACCGCTCTACCACTTTAGATGATCGACACATGTCCAACTAAGTGTACTTTTTGTTGGCCCACATTTTAGTTGGTTGGCCCACCACTTTATAAAAGATTACCAAAATACCCATAACGTTAATACAATAGAATACATGAGGATATTATTGGTTGTTGTATGTGAGTATTTTTGTTTTAGGGTATTTTTAAATAATAAAAAATAGAAAAAAATTAAAGAAAGGAAAAAGAATGCTGTAATGGTTTAAGAAAAGTTGAAAAATGTTTTAGATAAAGGAAAAATTGATGTGAAGTTGACATGGAAACCTCACCACACCCTTCACCCTAATATCATTCGCCGCAAGAAATGAAGATCAAACAAATCCCCAAACATTAAGGTTCATTCATTCTGTCAAAAAAGAGTAAATCGCATAAAAAAGCATCTTACATTTTGAAAGTGGTTATCGGTCACAATTTTAGCTAAAATGTATTTTAAATGCTCAATAATAATGATGTATCACATTAGTTAACCATTTCAGCGAGAAAAATGACTCGAAAACTCTCTTGAAAAGTCAAAAGAACCTCAAAAATACATTGCACATAAAATTAACTTTGTTACTTTAAATTAAGAAAAATAAAGTTGTGTATCTAAAATTCAAATTTACTTAATATATTTTGTGTGTGATTTGCGCTTAAGAAAAGTTCCATTCATCAAATGGACCATTATTATTTTGATACAACCTAATTAAGATCAAGATGTGCACTACTTCAAGTGAGTGTAAGCTTCGCCAGAATAGAAGAGAACGAGAGAGAGAGAGAGAGAGAGAGAGAGAGAGAGAGAGAGAGAGAACAAAAACCTATTTTACTTATGTTTATTATCAAACTTTAAATACCATTTCTTACAAAAATACAATCAAACCAAAAGACTTATCTAAACAATTCAAATACTTATCTATTAAACATTTTAAACTAAAGTAATTATCTTAACCCATCACGAAGTCTTTGTGCCAAGCTGGTGCAACCGACACCCTTTTAGTTCTCCCGCCCCCTTGCCTCCATTGTAACATTCTCCTTATTCGGAAATCACCTTGTCCTCGAGGTGATAAGTAGGATATGATTATTGAAATTACGACAGCCATTCCCACGTGGCTTCCTCCGGTAATCCTTCGACCTACTGCATTAAGACCCGCTAAACTGGGATCCCATTCTGCAACACCATGCATGAGTTACATATTGAAAGGGGTTGCTCCATTGGTTGCCCCTCTTGAAACTCCTCAGGAACGGTTGTCACCACCTCCTTTTCTGTACCTAAAAAGGGTTTGAGAATCGAGACATGAAATACCGAGTGTATCTTCTACATGTCTTCATATTTTAGCACTAGATTGACATATATACAGTCTATACATACCTCTACTTCTTCTTCTGCTTCAATGAACTGAGTAGTGGCATTCCAAGAAAATCCACTAAACTTGGAGCCATGAATCACATCATGACATTGAGTAAAATGTTCTTTTATAGTTCCCAATCGGTTCTTTAAATAAGATTTTGTTAAAGCTAAGTTTAGTTTTTTGCTTAACTCATTAACTATATTAGTATAGGCTCATGGGTTGAATGTTCCATTAGGCATGTTTCCTTTCTCTTGTTGTGATTGCTTGAATGAGTCTCAACAGTCTTGTTCCTTTCTCATCGTGTTCCCACCGAGGTTTTTTTTCTCCATGATGAGTTGCTACATGATATATTGGTGAAATAATTTAAAGGGTAAATTACAAACTTGTTCATTATGCTTTACACACAGTAGCACCTTTCGTCCCCTTTTCAAAGTAAGTTCATTAGGCGTATACGTGCTTGTCAATTCTTGCATTTTAGTCCTTTTTTAACCGAGTCGTTTGATAGTGTTAGGGTATATCGCACCTGCACACACCGCTCGAACAAACAAAGAACACAAACAAGGCTTACGTAAAGTAATTACGAAATGTAAATCGACACAAGATATAACATGGTATCTACGACTAAGGAAGTCGTAGCAGTTCACGTGATCAAACCAGATAGATTTTATTATTGTGGTACGCACACACACAAAAGAGATAAAAGTTTATAATTACAATGAGGGGGTATTTTTAAGTGTGAGACCCTAATACACTTTACTCATTATACCGATGTGGGATATAAGCCTTCACAACTCAACAATCTCCCACTTGAAGGCTGATCACTTCACTGCTCTCCGTCTCAAGTAACCTTTATAAACTTCAAAACCACCTTCCCTTTAACAATGCTACTGCTCTAACATTCATGTACCGCCGAACATACGGAACACGCTGCACTAACCAAAGACAGGGCTAGGAGACTTTCGTTACAAGGTATCCTGAACTAACATCATCAAACTGGGAATAACCTCTCTCTGGTAAGACACCAACCTCCGTTTATCAGTTATCTCGGAGGCCAGTTGAAGCTACGCAAAGCTTCAACTTCTTTGTTGTCACCACCTTGGTGAGCATATCTACAGAGTTCTTTGCTCTAAGAATCTTCTTCAAAGATAACGTCCCTTCACTTACCAATTCTCAGATATAGTGATATCTTATCTTGATGTGTTTCGTTCGACCGTGAAACATCGGATTCTTCGCGAGATGAATAGTAACCTGGTTATCACAAAATAGAACACACTTTGTTTAGGCTCTGTCTAACTCTTTAAGAAAATTCTTCAACCATACCAACTCTTTGCCAGCCTCTGCAATAGCCATATACTCAGCTTCTGTAGTTGACATAGCGACACATTTATGAATTTTAGACATCTAACTAACTGCTGTACCACCCACTATGAAAATATAACCCGTAGTACTCTTGCCCGAATCTAAGCAACCTCCATAGTCTGAATCGAAGAAACCTTCTAAAACAACCTCTTTTCTGTTGAACCAGAGTGTAGCCTTTGAAGTAGCTTTCAAGAGGCGTAACAGCCACTTGACATGAATTTTCTAACAACTTCTACTGTATGAGCTATATCTAGCCTTGTACACACCATAGTGTACATCACACTACCAACTACTGAAGCATAAAGAACCTTAGCCATTCTTCGTCTAGAAGCCTCTGTCTTAGGTGCTTGTTTCTTACTAAGCTTAAAATGGCCAAAGGCTGTCATTTAGCCTCTGCATCCTTCATATTAAACTTTTCTAAAACCTTCCCTATGTATTTCTCTTGGGATAGCCTTAGAGTACCCTTCGTTCTATCTCTAATGATGCCCATGCCTAGAATCTGCTTTGCGGTGTAACACCCCCAAAATGGGTCGCAGCGGAAATATGTCCGGGGGTGTTACTTCATGAATACAATAGCTCAAGATACACGAGAACGACCTCTAAATGAGTCGTTTGAAAAATTATATCGTTGATTTAATTAAAGTTTAAATAGTTATAACATTTGTCCTAAAGTTGCTTCAAAATGAACGACTGGAAATAATACAACGAGATTTCATAGTTTGAATGCATGAAGAAATCCATGAATGTAATCTTGTAAAATTGGGACTCTAATTCACATCAGTTACGTCAAGCAACTTATTCAACTAAGAAATACATGCTTAAAAGTGTCAACATAAAGTTGGTGAGTTCATAGGTTTATGTAAGTAGACCACAAGATTTCCGTGTGTGTAATAATGTAATGAGGGTGAGTCCCACATCTCCGCCCGTTACATGGGCAAAACTACTTCCTAAAAGGAAGGTACACAAAATGACTAGACAAAAGAAACATAAATTTATTTCTTCTTGCGACCTCGAACACGGATATCCAGATTATCACATATAGCTTGAAGTTCATGAGAAAGATCCTGACCTTTGTACATATCATCATCGTATAGGTTCCATCGTGTATCTTAAAGTTGGTGAATTCATAGGTTTATGTAAGTATAAATGTGGGACCACAAGATTTTTGTGTGTGTAATAATGTAACATATGCAATAGCACAAAATGTAATTACGACTGCGCTAAGCTCATGACACGGAAGCTACAACTTGTATGTGTGCAAATTCAAGCAAATAATGTGCCCGTGTAGATGTTCAACCCGTAACATTTAAAATTCACATACGATATACGCCCGTTGGCCCTGTTTGGCACCAATCACAAACGGGGATTGTCTCCTCATAGGATCTATTTATAACATTCACGCTTACACAAAGTAATTAAATGTAGTTCATGATATTTGGGCATAATGGGTTATCGCTACTTAGGCAACTCGTAATTTGTTTAAAAGAATAATTGCGTCCGAATGTAAAACAAGGCATGTATCTCACCTGAGATTTGTAAAATAATTGTAAACAAGTTAAAGCGGGGTTATAAACTCACCTCAAGTAATGGAATGGATGTATGAATAATCAACAATGAATAATCGGCTACATGTAGGATATGAATAATGTACTTGGGAATAAATGCAACAATGTATTTTATAATGTTATATCATCACCTATTAGTTTTAGTTTATAAGTTAAAATAATGTTTACGTTACGTTTGTTATTTAATGTCGAAGTATATATACTTGTAAAATATTCTATTAATCCGAAAATTAATTATAATCAATTACGCTCGATCTACTATTTTTATTATTTCTAAAGTGGCAAAATATATAGTTTAATTAATTCGTAAAATAATAATTATAAAGTTTTTAAACGCGTATTAATATCTAACGTGGTGGAACTCCCACGTTAGGACTGTTGGTCATGATGTTGCGTATGCAATGACTTGGACAGACCTGAAAAAGAAGATGACTGACAAGTACTGCCCGAGGGTCGAGATTAAGAAACCAGAGGTTGAGTTGTGGAATTTGAAAGTGAAAGGTACCGATGTGATAGGTTACAACCAACATTTTCAGGAACTGACATTGCTGTATGTTAGAATGTTTCCTAACGAGTCTGACAAGATTGAGAGATATGTCGGTGGTTTGCCCGACATGATCTACGGAAGTGTAGTAGCATCAAAGCCTAAGACAATGCAAGAGGCGATTGAAATAGCAACTAAACTGATGGATAAGAAAATCCGTACTTTTACTGAACGTCAGATAAAGAACAAGAGAAAAAAAGATGATAACCAGCAACAACAACAATAACCAAACAAAAGGCAGAACACTGGTCAGGCCTACACTGCAGGATCTGGTAAGAAGAATCCATACAGGGGATCTAAACCCCTATGCGCTAAATGCAACTATCACCACAAAGGTCCATGTGCTCCTAAATGCCACAAGTGCAACCAAGTTGGCCATCTGGCTCATGACTGTAGGAGTACCGCCAATGCCAACACTGCTAACAAACAAAGGGGCACTGGGGCAGGTCAGAAACCCACTTGCTATGAATGTGGAGCCCAAGGACACTTCAAGAAGGATTGTCCAAAGCTAAAAAACAACAACCGCAGTAACCAAGCTGGAAATGGAAATGCTCCAGTGAAAGTGTATGCGGTAGGCCGTGCAAGGACAAACCCAAATTCCAACGTCGTGACGGGTACGTTCCTTCTAAACAACCGCTATGCTTCTATCTTATTTGATACTGGTGCCGATAGAAGCTTTGTGTCTACTGTATTTAGCTCTCAAATTGATATCACACCATCTGCATTAGATCACTATTATAACGTTGAACTAGCCGACAAGAGAATAATTGGGTTAAACACTATACTTAAGGGTTGTACATTAAACTTCCTGAATCACCCATTCAACATTTAGACTTAATGCCCGTAGAACTTGGTAGTCTCGACGTCATTATTGGTATGGATTGGTTGGCAAAGTACCAAGCCGACATTGTCTATGCCGAGAAAATCATTCGTATTCCTTGGGGAAATGAAACGTTGATTGTTTGCGGTGACGGAAGCGACCGAGGAAACGAGACTCATTTGAACATCATCTTGTTCACTAAAACACAGAAGTACATGCTAAAAGGATGTCCTATCTTTTTGGCACATGTTACTACAAAGGAGACTGGAGATAAGTTAGAGAAGAAGCGACTTGAGGACATACCGATCGTTCGAAATTTTCCTGAAGTATTTCCTAAGGACTTTTCGGGTCTCCCTCCGACTCGACAAGTGGAATTGTAAATCGATTTGATACCTGGTGCTGCACCTGTAGCACGGGCACCTTATCGGTTGGCCCCCTCCGAAATGAAGGAATTATCAGACCAACTCCAAGAACTTTCTAACAAGGGCTTCATAAGACCTAGTTCCTCACCTTAGGGAGCTTCGGTCTTGTTTGTAAAAAAAAGGATGGATCATTTCGAATGTGCATCGACTATCGAGAGCTGAACAAGTTAACGGTGAAGAATCGTTATCCACTCCTAAGGATCGACGATTTATTTGATCAACTACAAGGATCCAGTGTTTATTCTAAGATAGACTTGCGATCAGGTTATCACCAGCTTCGAGTACGGGAAGAAGATATTCTGAAGACAGCATTCAGAACTTGATATGGTCATTATGAGTTCCAAGTTATGCCATTTGGCTTGACGAACGCACCAACGGTATTTATGGATCTCATGAACCGCGTGTGCAAGCCATTTTTGGATAAATTTGTGGTTGTATTTATCGACGATATTTTCATCTACTCCAAGAACAAGAAGGAACACGAAGAACATCTTAAGGCAATTGTAGAATTGCTTAAGAAAGAGGAGTTATACGCTAAATTCTCTAAATGTGAATTTTGGCTTCCCAAGGTATAATTTCTTGGCCACATGATTGATAGTCAAGGCATTCACGTGGATCCCGCCAAGATCGAATCCATAAAAGATTGGGCATCTCCTAAAACGCCAATGGCTACCAACGGAATTCGTCCCAATTTTTTAGGTCTTCTGTGTAATTATCGATAGATTCATCGAAGGATTTTCACAGATTCCAAACCAATGACAAGCCTCACTAAAACGCGGCAATAAAAGAAGGTCAAGTTTGAGTGGGGTGACAAACAAGAAACAGCGTTCTAACTGTTGAAGCAGAAGTTGTGTAATGCACCAATTTTGGCTTTACCTGAAGGAAGCGAAGATTTTATCGTATAGTCAGCTCATTAATGTACCAAACTTGATTTTGAGGTATAGTCAGCTCATTAATGTACCTTACTGCCAGTAGACCAGATCTGGTATTCGTCGTGTGCATGTGTGCTAGGTATCTGGCTAAGCCTACCAAAAAGCACCTTGAGGCAATTAAGCGGGTCTTTCGGTACCTACGAGGCACCATTAACTAGGGTCTTTGGTATCTGAAGGACATCGACGGCCTATGCAGACGCTGACCATGCAGGTTGTCAAGACACAAGGAAAAGTACGTTGGGAAGTGCTCAGTTTCTTAGAGACAAATTAGTGAGCTGGTCATCAAAGAAGAAGAAAAGCACTGATATCTCAACCATAGAGGCTGAATACATTGCTATGTCTGGATGTTATGCTCAGATACTTTAGATAAGGTCACAGCTAATGGACTACGACTTTGCATTCAACAATATACCTCTGTATTGTGACAACAAAAGTGTAATAGCCCTCTGCTGCAACAATGTCCAACACTCCTGGTCAAAGCACATCAACATACGCCATCATGTCATAAGAGAGCAATTCAAGAATGGCATGGTTGAACTTTACTTTGTGACAACGGATTATCAGCTTGCGGACATATTCCCTAAGGCTTTGCCAAGAGAGCGGTTCGAATTTCTACTCTTGGACTTGGAGTGAAAAGTATGTCCTTAGAAACCCTTAAACATCTTCAAGACTAGGAGGATGAGTAAAGGATGGTCTTCTTGTATCCTATGTATATATTTAAAAACAAAAAGAAAAATACAAAAATATAAAACCTACAAAAAACCATAAAAATCAGAAAAATAGAAAATACCAAAAATATATTTAAGACATGTCTTCTGAAAATTGATAATATTTACGGACCTAGAAATGTCATTTAATAATTACACGGGTCTTTAAATAAAGTCCGAGCAAAATTTCAAACCTTTTAAAACATATCTTCATGGCTTGCAGTTATTTCCGACTGCAACCCGCTTTTCAATCTAAGGAATGCATGTCGCCAAAAAGACAGCTGTTCCTAATAACGGGTAACTAATTTTTCTCGGGCATGGATTACTTTATATCCATGCATCATAAGAATAATGTACGTTTAAGTGCATTTTTCTTTTTACGGAAGAGAAGTCTTCCTTTTTCATAACCAAATAATTTTTTCTTTATTGATTCTTCAAAATTATTTGTGTTAAACATGGTGGAAAAAGTGTTGTTTGAAAATCAATCAGATTGGGATTTTACATAAATTTTGACACTCAACCAATACAGACAGCCTGCTTTTAAATAGAAAAAAAACTATGGCATTGTTTGAGGGGGAGAGTGATTTCAAATTTATGTCATCTAACGGGTTTCTAAGTCATCACATATTTAACGGAAAATGTTTTTGTATTCAAATGGGGCTATTATTTGTAGGGGAGTTATTTAATTTTAACTCAAAAAGCCAATATCGTCAATGATTAGAAAGGTTAGGGACTTATGTGGAATTTGCTAATTGTATCCTAGCTTTATCAAACTATAAGGACCATTTGTGCTATTTTCTAATCTCATATTTTCCTCTAAAATACTTAAAACTAAAAATAAAAAAAGATAAAAACGACAAGGACCAAGTCTGCCAATTCAAAAACACTAGGAATAAAAGGGTGGCGATTTGGTAAAGATGGTCAAACCTTAATAATTTAAGTAAAACATATTATTCACCCTCTCACCCTCGCAAACCACTACATAGTCGCCAATAAGAATTTTTGATTTTCCTGTGTTTTTTCCTTACTATGGTAACATAAACAATCAATAGTCCTATAACTGATTGTAGAACATGTTGCTAAAAGAATTAGGTTAAAACACTCTTAATCAAGAACACTCACTAGATTCGACTTTGATTTCAATCGAATTCTTTATTGTTGTTTGTTCCTGTGAATTGATGCTTGGGATAGGTATGATTAGGGGTGTAATCACTCGATCAGTATTGGATAACATTCTATCTAACACATTGTGTTGTTATGATCTAGTCTAGGTTCATTTGTGATCGAAATCGAGTAGAGTGTTTGAAATGATATTTTTACTACTGGGATATGATTATTAGGGATAGATAATGTTAAATTAATGACCAATTTTGTTTGACAATCACTACTTGGCCAATTAGTGATGATTTTTCAAATAGAGGTTGACTTTTGATAGTCTATTGATGTTGTTTGTTGTTGTAATGTGTTTGTGAAATCATTTTTATGCTTAGGAAAGTATTGGATGTCATGAATGCATGTTTTGAAGTGTTTAAGTTGCTATTCGAATGTGATTGTTGCGATATTTAATCTATACATTCCCTTTTGTGTTTTAGTGATGGCAAACATGTAACTTATAAATCATTATGTAAAATACGCAAGTTACTTGTATACATAAATCATCAACATATGCATTCATCAACTTCTCTCGACGTCCCGGTACTCTTACAAATATGGACTTCGCTAATTGGATCGGGTTAAGAAAACGGATAAGTCCATTGGGGGCCCAATAGAGTTTGGCCCATTAAGGCCTAATAAAAGCTTAAGAAGATGGAGGGAAACTAGTGAATTTAAATTTGAATTTGCTTCTAGAAGAAAGGAGAGAAAACTAAAATGGGCATTCTTTTATTTCCAAACACCCTTGTTGTCCAAGCCCACCCTTTATATTTATCCATTGACAAAAGAGCCCTCTCCAAATTAAGCTCCTCCTATAAAACCAAGGCTTCTTTTCCCCCCTCATCATTGAAAAAATTCCAGGAAATTAAATTACATCACACACTTAGAGTTTTTCATGTCTTCATCTTTGATCTACGGTTATTGCATATAAGCATTGATCATTGGTTAGCACTCTATTTAGTTTCCACTAATACAAATGGGTAATAGTAGTGCTGATAATAAGTCTACATACAAATGAAAGTGATCACATTTGATTTACATCACTATCATGTAGTAGATCGAGTCATCATAGAAGAGATTACTTAGATCACTTGTAATGTAAAATGGTAGATTGTGTTGTTGTAGGTAAGTTCATTTATATGTTGTGGCAATGGTGTGTAATAGATTAGATCGGGGTAATCTTGTTAGTGTCTAGGTTAAGTGTAGCAAAGTTATGAAGTGTAGGGAAGTTGTAAAGTGTAGTGAAGTTGTGAAGTGTAGGGAAGTTGTAAAGTGAAGTTGTAAAGTTGTGAAGAGAAGAGAAGTTGTGAAGTTGTGAAGCGAAGAGAAGTTGTGAAGTGTAGTGAAGTGGTGTGGTTAGTATCTTGGTCCTCAAAATATAAAAGTTGTAATAAGATTAGTTCCTACTAGGGTTAGAACTCGACATTTGCTTAGGTGTCGGAAAACGTTGTAAGCTTAGTTTGTATATGGTTTTTCTCCGCCTAAAGGGGCTTGTTGACTAGTGAAGATAACTCTCTAGTTTGGTGCTCAGGAGTGTAGAAGGTGCGAAGTAGACGTTCGTGAACGATACCACTATAAATTCATCGTGTCCGGTTTGCATTTCCTATTTACTTATCTCTTTACATTTAATACTGCAATTTAATCGCTCTATAGTTTATAAATTTTGCAATTGATGTGTTGTTTTGCCTATATAGTTGTTGAATGGTTTAGTGTTATGGATTGATGTGAACAATGATGTGAATAGTATTTGTTTAGTTATAGATAAATATGATCACTCTCCGAATTATATCACAAAGCTTGATACTGTAATTTGATACGAAACATATTTAAGTTTTTTAAAAGGAAACGTATTCCACCACCTCTAACAACGATTTCCACAATTTCTTATCCAGGAGCCACGTTGCTCTAATTTTCAAAACAAATGGTTTTAAAAATGAAGTACGATCTATGTATCAAATTACCCATGAAGAGGGATTAAATATGAAAAGTGTTTTGTTGGTTAACATGTATTAGTTTTGTTGTTAAATACACTAATTATACTAGCTCGAGGTAAAAATGATGCTTAAAATAAGTGTTATATGTTCGGTATTAAGTGTTGAAAGTTGTACACCTTTACGCAAAGTCAGTAATCAATTTTTTACAAAAAATGCAAATCTGAGTGTCAGATGGCCAGCCCCCTTAATTGTTTGGGCGGGCCTCTTAATTCCTGGCTGGCCCCCTTATATTTAAGGAGACCACCTGTCTAATTCAACAGATTTTCAAAAAATTTAAAAATTCATATAAAATCAACCGTAAGTCCGTAGAAGTCGTACCACCTGCCATTTCAAAGATAATTGAGTCTACTTTCATATTAAACTACTTCCAAGTATTTATTTCAAACTTAAACTTGTCTGAAAGGCAAAATACTTATTGTCCAAAACGTTAAGTCTCATTTTAATGTAAAACTTGTATTTTATCTTTTCCTTTCGAGTCGGACATTTCTAGTCGGTATATCTTTTGAAACATAGTAAAAATTAAAAATTTTCAAAAAATATTAAACTTTATTTTTAAAATGGGAGGAAAAGATATTTTTATTTTTAAATAAAACCGAGCTATGTAACATTGTGTAATCTAATACACAAAAACACAGACAAAAAAACTTTTATGTGTTATGCTATGTGATTATGTGCATTTCTTTGTGTCTTAAGTTTGTTAATAGAAATTATAAAATGATCATTGCTATTTGTAATTGAGCTAATTGAATATCTATGCACATGTGCCATGTACACTATTCGTTTGTAGCTAGTATTTTTTTCGTGATTAATGCTAACTAGAACTTATGCTAGATTTCGTGCATTATGATTGCGAAATTGTTCTTGCATTGCATATATGCATATTACAAATGTTACATAAACGCCTTGTAAATATTTTCGAATAAGGGAACATACTTAGGAATAAGAGTTCAATAACTTTTCAAGTATATTATTAAATATGTTAAAACTAGTCACCTAAATATTTCCAACGATTTAATCTATTTTTAACAACACGTTTAAATATTGTCAACAACTTGCTTTGTTTAACCTTGGGTTGGTTAAACAAAAGAAAAGATTGTATTAATACATTAGTAACTAAGAAAAAGAAAATGTTTGTGCTTGCATGGTTCTAACATATACACATATTTATATTTTTTTAAAACATATACTATTTTACAAAAGATGTGTGTTGTATAAAAATTGTTAGAAAACTCATTTATATACTCATAAAATGTCAAAAACTATGCATATTATACATAACAACAAATAGTTTTTCGCACAAGCAAAATTTACGGCAATCTTGAAATAAGAAATTAACTTAACAATATTCTCAACCACACCTTCAACACCTAATCATTAGATTAATGGAACACACTATTTAAATATTTATTTATTTTCTTTTAAATGAGTGTTCGTAAGGGTTAAGAAAGATTTCAAGAATATATCAATTCTTTATTCAAACTATGATTGATATCTTTATTGAACCTAATTGACAAGTTTTCGTGTATGGACATGAAATTGGATTCTTTATTGTTTTAGTATATCAAGAATATATCAAAACAAACAAAAGATAACATCTTATGGATCTACATACCTCAATCACACTTGAATTGATATTGAAAATAATTACAATCCTTTTTTAGATGAAAAGAATGTGCATCGGATCATAACTCACACTTGTGTTGATGATGCCATATTGAGTCTACATGTCCAATGGTTGTTTTCCAAATATTATACTAATATGTTTAATACATGTATAAAGTACAAAATAAAGTAGGATTGACGACTTGAATGTTTCGTCTGAAATATTCAAGCAATTTACATTGCAATGCAATTGGTAAATGTGTCATTTTTGAAAAATCAAACACGAGCAAACTAACAATATATGTAAACTTTGCTCATACAACATAAAAGCACAACTCATAGCTAAAATTCACTTTTAACTAAATTCTCAAATAAAAATAATATTCTTGTTTATTCACCTAGGATAACATGATGTTTGGGAAACATTATGTTTAAAGATTTTATGGACTTATCGTATTAAACGATTGATAAAGGATAATATATATCCTATGTATTTTATTTTCTTCGTAGCCTAAATGGTTTTGTTACAAGAAAATATACTACATGTAATTTGAAAAATATAAGTTATTAGAATTGCAAATAACGTATCACAATATGTGTCAATGCATAAACAAGTAAAAATACATTTATTCAAGTACTTATTTAATTATGGTATACATCATTGATAAGAATAATTATTTTAGAAAAAGTATATTTGTTTAAAAATACACATAAAAAAAAAAAAAAGGAAAAAAATAAAAAAAAAATGACGTCAAATATTGATCGCACACCGTTTTGACCAGCATTACCCCCCCCCAAGGGGGACGGATCTTTTAATAATCATTAATCACTAAAGAAACACACACTCAATTAATATAAATAATATCGATGAGATTCATTTCACAAGACATGCAATAGAGCATTCTTAATACACTTTCAATATAACATATTTTTCATTATTAAAAATAAGCACATCTCTTGGCGTTTGAAAAACCAAACACGTTAAAAATCACATGTGACAACCACACATGTAAGATGACTAAGTATAAGACATCCATTAAATCAAGCAATATGTAATCAAAACCAAACAACCTATAGATCTTGAACAAAAGATTAAAACATCTTGCTTACGTATATCTTAGAATTCTACACATCTTGATTAGGATTATGCGAACTGGAATTAAAGTATGTTACAAATTTTATCTTTGCTACACTTCATTAGGTAAATATAAGAATTCTATTTTTTTAACAAGAGAATGACTACTGGAGAATCTATTGCACTAGAAAATGGTCATGTCTAGCCTAAATTGAGCACGACTAGTGATAGTCTCATATTCATTCTCTAATTTGATTAAATGGCTCTTCCTAAATATGCCTAATGATAGTCTACATTAATAGACTTTGTATCTCATTAGGAGTACACACTAAGCACGTATAAATTAGGCTTTTTCTTAGTCAATCTAGACATAATGCACCTTACATATGTGCTTTAATGTTTCAAGATGATTACTTGTTCCCATGTAATGCAATCATATGCCTTCATGATCTTGATGCTCAATGTTCAATTGCCTAGATATTAAATGCATGTCCACTATAAAGACATTTGTCTTCTTCTAGCAATTTAGATAAAATATTTCTTAGTTTATGTAAATGACAGATGCTCCTAAATGCTAAATGCTAACATATTTTACATGGCGATTACATTTATAATTATCATGTTTTGTATGCGTCTTTTTACATTACTTACGTGTTAATTGTACACCTACACTATATTAGCCTAATATATGACAATTACCATTTAAATGCCATAGAGTCTTACACATTAATCTCGTTGATTATAGTGTCGATGCATGCTTAGATAAACTTACATGCCTATATGTCCTATACATCTAGGTATATATATATTTTCTCACACTAGAATATTTATCTTCGCGTTCGTGTCACAAATCTAAAAAGTCAAAAGAGTCGTAAATGGTCTTATATCTCCTAAAGTCTTCATCCACACATTCCCTTAATCATCATCTCGCTTTCGCCTAAATAATCCACTCTTTCGTCAAGGAAAAGTTAGATACATATCTAACACTCCTCCAAGTAGGTTTGACAACTTAAATATTTCATCCGAAATATTCAAGTATCTTTAACTTGCTATCGCAAACGTTAAAGGTCATATACAAAAGTTCATATTCAAGCCTTTTAACAAAATATGTTAAACTGCTCTTCCTAATGCTAAAAGCTTACATCAACCTTCGCGTGAAAAAGGTCTTACGAGTTTTGATGACATCAAATAACGTCAATTTTATAGCATCATTTATCCCATATAAATTACCCATTTTATATAATTATTGCAAGAATTAGTACTTAATTGCTTATATTTATTATTTGCAGTAATTATGGAGTACATTGTGAAGTTTATATAAAAGGCACGCATTTTGGAGCATAAATGAAGAGTTCAAGAAAGTCTACTGAACTGACAGCAAATACGCCGTATTATTCTAGACTTATACGCCGTATCCAAGACTTGATGAACTAAAAGACCATTGCCTGACTTTGAAGAATACGCCGTATCCGCATCAACGATACGCCGTATATAATACTTTGGTCAACAATGAAGAACCAACTGGGTTTACCTCAATACGCCGTATCCAGTAAAGAAGATACGACGTATCCGTGCCGACACTTCACAGATAACCACGGTCAAACAGTCAAAGATCATGCATTTAATGCGGTCAATAATCAGTGATCTTGCAATTAATGAAAATCGTGGTCATAAGGAAAGTTGAATGACACTTAATGATGATTACACGCAGAATTAATGACAATTTATGGTCATTAATGATAATTGGTCAACATTCAACTACTAACCAGGGAAACCCCATCAATACGCCGTATTGACTGCATTGAATACGGCGTATTGACCAATTTCCAGACACTATAAATACAAGACCCTAAACTCAGTTTTAGGTGTGCAAGAAAATCCCTAAACCACCAAGTCGATTCTCAGACGTATAGAAGAGCCAAGAAGGTCAGAAATGAGCCTCAAGATCATAAGAAAACTCTTGTAATCTTCGCACAACCGAATACGCGTTCGATTGAGGTTTCTTTATTTTAATCGTTCATATATCAAACCGTGTGTATTTTTACAATGACTATCGGCTGATACCTTTAGGTATCAGCCATGTTTATGAAGATTTAATGTTTGGTTTGTTTATCTCGATTGTCTTAATTTATCGTTGATTGTTTGATTATGTTTATCATTTTATACTTGTTTATGTGCTTTTGTATGCGACCTATCATTCAACTGGGTCTAGTGAGACCTAACCAGTAATCTAGATACCGGGATAGCTCTCCATATAGTGATTTATACATCTAGAATCATAGGATCACAAATATTGTCCTTCTAAATCCGTGCTAAGGATATGCTTCTGGCTTAACTAGTTAATCGGATATTGCCTTTGGTTTATTGAACGTGTTGACTAGCAGGTGTCCTTAGATAATTAAACAAATAACGTTCTGATTCCATTGGATAGTTGGACAAGTAGACTACTAGTATATAAATCATCGTTAAGCAGTAAGTGGGTAAAGTCTCCATGAGCTAGGGTTGTGTAAGAGCACCATTACGAATCTCCTAAGATATATTATAATCAACATAAGGATGCTTTATGCAGGCACGTTAATTGTGACAGGATTGTTCGTGTCTAGGTCTTAGGATGAAGTACCGCCTAAGTCTTAAAAATGATATGCCACTTCAAGATAAGACTATCATTGCACTAATAAATAAACATGCGTTTTATCGGATTATTCATGATTGATATGTTTTCTTTATCATAGTATTTAACCACTTCTCTATTGTTTGTTAATCTTCTTGTGTGTGTTTATTGCTTTACCTGTCATCAAACCTTAGATTAGACACCAAAATCATACAGTCTCTCAGGCTGAAACCCCCCCTTTATCATTAGTTTAGGTTTTGCATAAATTAAATAGATAACTAAAATACTGATAAATTAGATGTTAACGCTCTCGCTCTTTGTAATTGACACCCTACTTACCAACTAAGCTACATTTGATCAGGTACACTGCCCGTTAAAGTGTTGTTTTTAGGTATAGTCGGCATAAAATAAATAGTAAAACTTGATACATAAAATAACACCTACACTATGACACATCAGCCCACAACTTATGCCTTTCTTTAGGGTCATTTCCTACATAAATAAATGTACAAAAAATGATTTTGTTATCAGCCCGGTGAATAACTTTAGCATGAACAGCCTGATTAGTTTGAGCCATCACCAACACATCAACAATATCATTATTCCAACCGAGAATTATCCGACAACCTTTACAACATAGGCTTGCATTAGATGTTCAATCCTAAGATCGAAAAACCTTAGAACAGACATTAGATAAAACTGTGAGCTCCATATGCGATTACAAAATAGCACATACGCTTAGATTATTTTCACTCACCACCTGCCGAACCTCTGACTGTTTAGGGGTGTGGTTCAAACCCCGAATATTCTAATATGCGATACTAAACATCAAGAACATCTTGTAAGAGAATTCTTTCCCTCTGAGTATTATCATCCTTGGTATTATATTTGTTTCCCATCTCTTCCACTTCACTCTCATTGTCAAGAGTCTCTATTTCAGAAGTTCCAAAGACACTTGCATCACCATCATACCCACTTGACTCACCTAATACCTTTGAAATAACTACATCATCCTGCTCCTAGAGGGCGCTAAAATGATTCTTGAGTTTCACCACATTAATGCCTTCATCACTGTTAACATTTGGTTTAGTGATAGTCTTGTGGGTATTTTTAACATTCCATGCAAATTTTGGTTTTGGTTTATCCACTTTAGCACCATCAGTATGTTACTTTTGACCATTAGCCAGCTTCTTTCCTTTTCTCTTCTTGTTTTGTACCATGGTAAACCCATCACTTTAAGTTTCATTCGTCTCTTTCGCCTCTTTCACAGGTTCTACTACTCTTTTAGGACATTGAGCAGTATCATGCCCAAACACCTGACATTCTGTACATCATGGAGGCTTCTACTCATATTCCACATTCATTCGTTCTTTCGTATACCCTTCCCCGTCAATGATCGGCACTGCCATGGTAACCACCTGTTTTAACTCCTTATCAGCCGATACTTTAATTAGGGCACGAGCAAACCCTAACTGTCCACATGGTTCAGAGCACATAGAACTTGTAAACGAGTCTAACATTATTGGTCTTCCAATCAGAGTGGCAATTAAACTCAGTCCATCCTCACAGTATGCAACCACATGTACCTTGTGTATCTTCACCCAAACAGGGACCTTGGTGACCTTGTCTTTTGACAACTCTAAATTAGGTGTTTATTTGGTTAGCATGAGTGGTTGATTACGAATCAACCAAGGCCCTTGCTCAAGGAACTGTTCCAAGCCCGTAGTGGAAGTAAACTTTAAATAAAATACATCATCATCATCTTTTATTACTTTTTGGAATCCAATTTACTCCAAGTATTAGTCTCATAGTTTTGAACTAGGGGAAAAGCCACCCTTTTTCCAACAAAAAAACCCGCAAGTAAGTTAGCAAACTTACTTTGAGCAGCCATAACGTTTTCTACCGGTAGAACACAATCAGACTCATCCACTTTTTCCTTATTAAACAATGTCCTGAAATTAGTTTTTGGATTCTTTTGTTCAGCAGAAACAACATTAACGTAACACTTAGTTCCCATGCAAGTAGAAGCACCCTCTTTCACAATAGGATCTTCTGCATTCACACCCTCTTCTACTTCCTTAACAACACTATTTTTTAGAGTATCCTCCACAGGTGTTGCCTCGTCATTCTCTAACCAAGTACCTCTCCTTGTAGAAAACTGCACACAGTGTGCAGGCTTCATTGGTTTGCCGTCTTTTCCTAAAATTTTACCATCAATGTCCCTAATTTTAGAAGCATCAAAACAACTTTTCAACGTATTAGCCTTTTTCGCATTACCCTCCATCTCTCAACTCAAAAAACAAACAGCAACTAGTCGTAGCAATACAACGAACAGAATGAAGAAAAATAAGAAAACCCTAAATAGGGTTTTCAGCGAGAACACAAACCACCCTATCCAGCCTCCATTAATGCAGCATCAACGTAATGATTAATAATTAAAGCACGTCAGACAATCAATCCCTAGATCAGTACAGAAACTTAGGAACCCTTAAAATAAAAACCATAACCCTAATATTCCCACAGCCAAATAAAGGACGATTAGTACATAAAATCAAACAATTAAATATAACTAATAGAGCGTTATAAGGCCTTAGAAACACCAAAGAAGGATTTAAATTTCAAGGTTAAACTAAGAATCATATTCCCAGCCAAAAAACCCTAAAATGAAACGCAAAAATCCTATAGATCTAGGATTAACAATCTGTAAGAAACTTCGATGAAGGAGATCAATCATAAGGTGATAATCTCACTTAATTAGGGCCTTAGCAGATTAAAATCACAAGGATGGTAGTAATTTTTGAGATCGAATAAAGGTTAAGAGGAGCGGCTGAAAATCACCCACATTGAGAAAGAAAGGGTTTTTTTAGCTTAGGGGTTGTTAGGACGATTTTTGTGAGTTGAATATTGCGAAACATGTAAATCTTGCGGGTTTGTTTTGTGGGTTTGTGATAATTAGCCTCTATGTCGCTTTCTAATGCCATGGTTACTAGTTTTAGCCTCCTTTGATCTCTTTTACTTGGAAAAGTTGTGTCCTAGGTGCGTGAATACTATAAGGGGACAAATGTTTGCATGTATGTGGTGCTAAATGTGTTGGTTATATATGTTGGGTCCCTAAATGCACGTTTCTGAACCTCCTAGTTGCCTTGTAACTTGATTGCTATATGCATCCTCTTTGATTATACTCGAATTGTTTCTAATCATGCTTAAAAGTTAATAAAATCTAGTGGTTTGTGTTTCTGTGATGTTCTTGATTGATGCGTAAGGTATGTAAAAAAGTCCTAATGGTTTTTGATTAGTAAAACTCAAGTTAGGATTTTTTTGGCATGTGAAACATGTAACTTATGAACTGTGTGAAATATGTTTTATTTCATGCGAAATATGTTTATGTGTTATCAAGTAAAACATGTTAGGTTTTGTGCGAAATATGTTTGTGCTAGTCTGTGTAAAACATGTTCATCGTAATCCATGTGAAATATGTTTTAACTATGCGAAACATGACAGGATCATAAACAAAGCGAAATATGACATTTTATGAAAAGAAACTCTGCCCAAATTTTTCTAAAATTTGTGTAATACTTGTTTAATATGTCTTATTACATCTTGGTCTCAACTGAATGTGTTGCATTTACCCTCTAATTGAATGTCTATCCTAAGTTCTCTTTGACTTGTCTTGTTGACTTCATTAGATGACTTTGACTATTGACCTTAGCTGACTAATTCTTAGAGTGCCCTAATACAGTCATGTTTGCATGAAACCTAAACATAGCATATTTCTAAATCAATCATATCATCAAGGATAACCAAGCTAATCAGTGAAATATATATGTTGTGTATATGAACTGTATTGGTTAACTCTTAAGCAGAATCATGAATCCACAAGAAACTCAACAAGTGATTGCTCGTGATGAGAAATGGGTTCCATCTATAGAAAGGGTCAAGATTAGCTCTACCAATGTTAGACTGGAAACCACTGTGCATCAGAAGGAAGAAACATTTCAAGTTGTCATTGACGTAATCAAGAACTCCACGTGCTTTAAGGCATTCACTATTTCTACAGATGTCCCTGAAATATTTATGCAGCAGTTCTGGTACACTATCAAGAAGGTCAAAGACTCATATTCTTATGAATTCCTTTTGGCTAACAATTAGTGCATAGTCAATGCTGATGTCTTTAGAAAGATTATGGATACCTATCCAAGAGTTGAAGGTGAAGAATTTACTGAGGTACAAGATAATGATGCTACCCTCGCCTTCCTCATTGACCTTGGCTACAAAGGTCTAATACACAAGTTTACCAACATGTATGTGGATCACATGCATCAGCCATGGTGAACTCTGGTAGCCATTATCAACAAGTATCTCTCTGGGAAGACTATAAGCAATGACAGACTGAGAAAATCTAGAATTGACATACTGTAGGGTATGTTTTATAGATAAAATGTCAACTATCCTGAGTTGATTTCAGAAAACTTTGCTTTCCAGATTGATCACAGGAGGGAGAAGAATTCAAGGCATGAAACTATGCCATTCCTCCGATTCACCAAAGTCATCATCAATCACTTCCTCTCACAACACAAGTCTCTCTCCAAACTCAAGTTTCAGCACTATCATACAATCAATTAGGTTGTATATCTTTTTTCCTTTTTCTTGAATGTTGTATATACTTTTATATCAATTAGGTTGTCAAATATGATAATAAATGAAACTCGTTTAAGTCGCTTTCTGTTGGTTAAATTGCTACCTCTAGAAATAAACATTAAGAATCAACACATCACAAGATAATAGAAATATTCCTATCACATAGACACGAGTAATTACCGATAGCCTGCTTTTTGTATTTGTTTGTTTAGTTCATCTTCTTTAGTGTAGTTCTTCTCAGCATGTGCATCGTTCCGTTCAACAGCTGCTATGTGTACATCTTGAGGAACACGTAAAGATTCTTGAGCATCTAAGGTGCTAACATATACAGTTACAGTATCACCATCTGCTACCTCTTTAGCATCCACCTTTTTATAATCAAGTAAGTTCAGAAAACAAACTATTGTAAGCAGACTCAAGTTTATCAGAATTGGAGAAGACTATCAGGAATATGGACTAGCTATTCCTGATATGATGCTGAATGACACAATCAAACAATCAGAATCTTATCAAATGTTTCTCAAATACTCAACTGGTCAAATTCCTCCCAAGAAGATCAGATGCAAAGGTTCATAAGGGAAGAAGACTGCAGATACTCATATGGTAGATGGCGATGTGTCTAAAGAGTCTGACTCTGAACCAGCTAAAAAGAGAAGTGCTAGTAGAAGAGTGGTCAAGAAGAAAGGCACAATTTCCGCAGCTGACAACATCATTCCTGATCCAGATGTCACCTTGGAATTAGGTAAATCTATCAGCTTAACTGAAACTGCAAGGAAAGTCTATGCTACTCATGCAAGGATTGTAACTGAATCTGTCACCGAGCCTGCTAGAAGAAGACCATCAAGTATTTCCTTCAGAGATACTTCTTAGGTGTCAAATAAAGTGTCTCCTAGTCCTTCTCTAAAGCTTAAGGGTGTTCAATCTTTAACTCCTGAAGAACAAGAAGTTGCAGATACAATGAAAGCTCTAGAAGAAAGCAAGAAAATTAGCAAAAGACAGCCAGGTACTAGAGGCTCAAGTGAAGGAACTGGTAAGATACCAGGGGTTCCCGATGAGTCCACAATCGTCTCTGCTACCTCAAGTGAAGGAACTGGTACTAAACCAGGGGTTCTCGATGAGGACAAGGTTACATGTTGTTAGGATCATTAAAAGTGTCGATTATGTGATTTTGTGTTATTTAATTATTAGTCTTTCTATTGTTAATGTCAATGTAGTTTGTAATAAGGTGTATTATGCTAAAAGAATGAAGAGTCTAGAGCCAAAAAGAGATCAATATAAATCTCATTAGGACACAATTTCTAAATACACTTGTTGTTCATAAACAAAGAACACAAGTGGTATCTAAGAGTCCTACGCACTATCTTTGTGATCTTGCCAGAACATTCAGAGTGATACTCTTTAGTTTTATAGTGACGAATGGAAATCCTTCCAGTGTCAACATCAAAAAGCACCGCGGTAGGTGACTTGTGAGATTCTATATGAATAAGCTTATGTCAACTGGATATCGATTTTGGTCCAGTCTGTGAATTACCGGCTCAATCAGTCAGATGGTAACTAACTAATTCACTCTTACCATGTTGTCTACTTTAAGACGTTCCGGTAATGAGAACAAGCTAGTGCCGCTGGAAATCCTATCAAAGAGATTATTGATCAGGTATAATATTTATACTGTAAACAGAGAACCAGGAGTTATTACAACCAAACTAAGACGTATGACAAACCATATTTGTCATATATGTTTGTTTATTACTAACCCCGTTTATATGCAGGATTAGACGACGATGGCGCGACCTCATTCCAGCTGAGGTCGGGAAAAAAAAATAGTTTTTTTTTATCATAACTCATGTCATACTCGAAGACTTTAAAGTTTAAGAAAATCAAAAAGCCACAAGACAAACAAGACAAAGACTTCCGCTACTCTGATATTTAACATCTTCCTTAAAGACATAAAATGTTCAAGTTAAAGATTATCAAGGGAGATTGTTAGTCGGCTTTCAAGATGGCATAAAGTATGAGCATGTGGGTCCAAAGACACAAGATCGTAAGATGGAAAAAATGATGCAAGATTTAAGAACTCAAGAAGTTCAAGATGAAGTGATAAAGGCTCAAGATCATAGTTTATCAAGCATGAAGGAACAAGATCAAGTTTAAAGATCAAATAACGCTACAAAAGATACAAGATAATGTTCAAAGATTCAAGACTACGATCAAGATTGAAGAACATTCATAGAATGCTAAGTTTAAGTTATATGTAATATGGAGTGACCTCCCTTAGGGGGAGATTTTTAGGATTCTATAAAAGTATCAGTCACTTCCAGTATATAGAGTCTTAGCTCGTAGTTAAAGCATGTAATGGTTAATTAAGTAAACGGGCCGACCCATGGATAGTCCAAGGGTGCTCAATCCACACATGGAGAGAGTGTTGGTTTCTCACACAATACACACACTCATTTATTTATCTCTTGTTAATACAAATAATGTCTAAAAACGTTATTTATATTTTTTGACCTCTCAATGTTTTGATAATAACAAACATGTTAACAAAACGTTTTACGATTTTAACATAAAAATAAACGTTTACAAATATTAATCGTAAAATTCTATTTCTAAAATTGAATCACTTAAGGTAAGAACAAACAAATCATTAAGCATGATCTAGTGATCAGAAAGATATTTTTTCTTAACCATCACATTTTTACAAAAGTTATTTCAAAAAATAATTATACAAATATTTCTAATTTAAAGATAAGTTTTATTTTATCTTAAATTTAATTTCAAATTTCCTCCCCAAAAATGGAAAGGTTCCCATAAACATATACAAATCCTTCACCTAGAAAAAGACAAATATCAGGAGCGTAATAGTCTACTGAGCGGCCCCCTTATAGACCTGGCGGCCCCCCAGATATATCTGGGACCGCCGTGACCGCCCTCAGTGACCATTGGGTTTTCCTGCCTATAAATACTGCTCCATTCCTAGCAGAAAATTAGACCTCTTTGAACGAAATTTTTAGATAATTTTTTCTCTCTAAAAATCTTCTTTCTCTCTCTAAATCTCTTGATAACTAACATTCTTAGATCTTGTTTCAAGTGATCTATATTTCTTTCATTTTCCTCTAATCAAGTGCAGGAGAAGAACATTCATATTCTCCAAAAACGAATTGTTATTTAGTCATATCTTCTTTTTTTTATCTTCTTTTAAAGTATCAAATCTTTATTGTTAATTTTCTAGTGTATATTTGTGTATTCCGATTGTGTGTATATCCGATAGTTGTAGATCTTTGTGCTGTGTACAGTAATTGTGAAGTGTTTAGATTGGTTACACTAGCTATGATTAAGACTCAAACATTTAGCTTAGTGTCGGAAAATAACGTAAGCGATGTGTAAATGGTTTTCTCCGCTTGAAGGGAGCTTGTTGACATAGTGAAATCTCAAGTAGGATACTCAAAGAGTGGAGTAGGGCAAAGAAGAGCTTCGTTGCCGAACCACTATAAATCTTGGTGTTTTGGTTTGATTGTTCCTTCTCTCATCTCTTTATATTGTTGTGATTGTTATTTAGTATTAGTGTAGATATTTACTTTGTTAATTCATATTGTTGATTGGTTGAACATACAACTTGAATCTAAGTAAAATGAAAGCAAACTTTTAAAACGTAAAACAAACCTGTAAACTATTCAACCCCCCTTATAGTTTCCACAATTAGTATCAGAAGCCAATGTCACTCAAGATTTTTAAAATATACTGTATTTTTAAAGCTTGGATAGTATTATGATTCGACAAATATCTAGATGGGCAATTTCATGCACATGACCACACTTTTTTGAAAGTGACTGTTTTATTTATTGGAAAAAATATATTCGAGACATATGTAAAATCAAAAGATCTTGATCTTTGTCATGTTATTACTAACGGTGATTTTAAACCTATTCAATAAAACCCGGAAACCAAAATTTGATGAGGTTACCCTTTTTGAACAAACAAAGTGACGATATACAAAGAAGCTGCCGAAAATAACGAAGCTAAAATGGTTACTTTACATGCTTTGCCCAAGAAAAGAATATGAAGTATTTTTATGTGTAATACGGCCAAAAGAGATTTGGAAAAAACTTTGCTAATTCATAAGGTAATAAACCAAGTCAAACGATAACAAGATCGACCTTTTGGTACAACAATATGAACAATACGTCATTTCTGAAGACAAAACTATATATAGTGCTTTTGCTAGAGTTTACCCCCTCCCCCCCCCAACCTCCCCATCATTCACTAGTTTAACCCTACGCCCCTCACTCTAGCCCCCCCCCACAATGCCCCCAACACCGGCCTTATTCAAGCAAGAATTATTTAGGAAAACGCGCTTAGGGCTTTACATCCTAAATGAGAGCAAAGGTCATGGCGATTGAAGGTTGAAAGACTTAACATCAACTGTCACTGTGACTCATCGGGAAATCTCAAAGTTCACGAGCATGATCAGCAGAAAAGATTTTGAAATGTCAAAGCTAAGGGAGAAATAAAAATCTCTTGCTTTAAAGGCTAAGAAAGAATCTAGTGATGAAGAGTGTTCGACTCCTAGGAATTTTTTTTTTTTTGGTTAGAAGTGAAGATGAAGAATACACCATAGCGGTTAGAGACTTCAAAAAGTTCTTTAAGAGAAGAGGTAGATTCGTGAGACAACATCAGAATGACAAAAAGACGTTCCAAAGAAGCCGCGATGACAAGAACGGTAAAGGCGATAGAAAATGCTTTAGATGCGGCAACCAATTATCTTATTGGAGAATGATATAAAACACCAAAAGGGGGGGGGGGGGCCCAAAAAAAAAAAAAAAAAAAAAAAAAAAAAAAAAAAAAAAAAAAAAAAAAAAAAAAAAGACAAGATCCAAAGAGTTTTTTTCAGAGAGTTCTTGGAGTCGATAGCCGGTGTAAGAAGAGATGAGATGGTCAAAGAAATAATACTATGTCTTGTAGCTCAAGCATCAAGTGAGATATGTTCCGCATCCTCTTACTTTAGTGATGAAAACTCATCAATAGATGATTTAGTTTTAGATAATGAATATGATAAACTGTGCAAAATGAGTTTAAAGATATCAATAAAACAAAAAGATTAAAAAGGCCGCTAGAAAATAGTCTAGAAAAAGAACTTAGTATTCTAAAAGAAAAAGTGTCTACACTCAGAAAAATAGGGGAGTATCTCGAATGTGTAAAATGTCATAATGCTTAAAGTTGAGAATGAAAAACTCAAAGAGGAAGCCATTAGATTAAATAAAATTGAAAAGAGTTCACGTTGTCTAAATGAAATGTTAAGTAATTAAAAACCCTCCAGTGAAATATTAGGTTTAGGGTTTAGCTCATTTGAAGCATCATCTAGTGGAACAAAAGAAATAAAATTTGTAAAGGCTCAAAAAAGGCGTCCTCTGATAGAGGTCCCATAAATATGGGCGGCCCCCATATTGTATAGGCGGCCCCCAAATTATTAAGGGACCGCCAGCCGTTATGCCTGGATCTGAGAAAAGTGTGTCTTTTCAAAAATCTATTTTGGGTCCTAGACCAAAACACATAATAGTAAACAATGTCAAAGTTCCCGTTGCTAGTGATAATGAAGTTAAACAATTTTATAAGCCATTGTTAAAACCCGGAGTTGGATTTTCAAAACCTAATTTTAGATAAAAAAAACTCCACCACCTAGAAAAGTCAATAATAATTATCCTCGTCCTAAGACACCGCAATAAAAAAGGAACGTTGGTCGGCAAAATCAACCTCGTGGCTTTCCTGTAACTTGGAACAATTTTCAACGTCAAAGTTACATGCCATGGGAAATATGTCTTCCATTCCTACTTCCCAATCAATTGCATCAAATGCAAGGGATGTTTAGTACTAATAACTTTAGACCCATGAGATATTGGGGACCAAATGTTTGAGTTATTATCTTATATAAATAGATATGCCTTGGAGTCGACTTGGAACTCGATGAGTGGATAAAAGATAGCGGATGCTCTAAACATATGATGGGTAACCAAAAACTCTTCTTAAGCTACAAGGCATACAATAGAGGTAATGCTATTTTTGGTAGCTGTTAGCCTCAAATATTGAGTCGAACAAGGAAGTTCGTTCACTAAGAATATTAGGTCTCAGTCATTTAGTTAAGTAACGTTGTAATAGGCTAGAACGGGTAAAACGGGCTCTCATATGTAAGCTAACCGGTCACGTGTATCGGGAGAAAGCCCAAGTATTCCTGAGCCTGACCCGTAGAAATACTAAAGGCATGCAAGCCTTTTAGTCTAAGTATAAAAACACCTCTCCAAGGAAGGAGAGGTGGTTGGTTCATTTGTAAACTTTTGTCTTGCAAGTAAACTTCCCATTTTCTCTACTTTCTCTCTCTTGTTTCTCTCTCTACATTCTTCCTAGTTTCTTCCTACTTTTCTTGTTCAATCCAAGTGATAAGTTATGAAGTGAAGTGATTTCT